>JAODAF010152324.1:0-10228 GCA_027574765.1 Molpadia intermedia | reverse complement strand
AATAGCCTACCTATTTTAAGCGAACTGTATGAGATAATATAACTATTTATCGCATCCTCAAAGTACCGTAAAATACCGTTAGGATCATTGCGCGCGGGATATGCGGTCGCTGCCCCGAGGACTTCAGAAGTAAAAATCACACAAAATGGAGCGGAAACGACTTTATTTTCTGTATCATGGTATAACGAGATACACAAATAGACGAGCGACTTATAATGGGCGCAGTGAGGCATGCCGTCCAACCGAAACCCACACGGACCAGACTGCCACCGATGTCATGAAATTAATGTAGCCATCTGGCGTAGAAATGTTCATTTAGGTGGAACTCTTCTCAGGTGAAACTCTTCTCAGCTGGTATACTCAGCTGTCAGAAAGACCTGTCCGATTTCATGCAGTGTGTTCAGTGGCCAATGGTTTATGTCATCGGAATAAAGAGAACATCAAACTTTCAAAACATACCTGGCACAGCGTCATAACAATATGACTGGTCTTGCCACCAATCTCCAACCTGTATTCCTCTTTTGAGGCATTGCCACGTGTAGAGTATAAAGACAGAACATGCAAGAGCCTCGTCACCGGTAACACAAACATCCATGACGCATGCGTCGTAATAATTAATTGAATCCACGACATCAGAACACAGAAAAAACGGGCCTGTGAATAAACAATACATTCCAGTAGCACTGTCAACACATTGGATATTTTAGATCAAAATTATGGATTTGTATGGAACATGCTGGCTTATAGGTAAAACGAAAATAAGCAAGCTAACATTGTATACATTATGAATTGAATTCTAAAATTTGAAACTCATTCTTACTATTAGTGTATAGTTTTAATTTTGCATGACACTGATGGGATACTAACCAGTGTCTCGTATCAGGACGTGACATACATCTTTAGCGTAAGTTTCTTCCGGGGAATCTGGCATGCATGGGTTTATTGTTACGTCTTTTGTTTCACACTCAATGTCACCTCTGTAAGCAGCACCGAATTCCTCCACGGAAATGGCCTAATGTGAATGAAAATCGAACACAGGTCATATATTATATTCCTTATTTTTTAATATTTGTTAATATTTTATTTTCATTTAATATATAATATTCATTAATTAATATTATGTTGTAGTCAATTCATGATCATCCGTTGAATATAAATATGATTGTACGTTTACTAATCTGTGAAAGAAACGTATTACATTACATTACAAAGACAAGCTTATCAGTCTATAATTTAAATGAAAGAGGATGTTTCTAATTTACTATACATTTCTATCTATGACTTTAGAATTACCTTAGGCTGTTCTTATACTTCCTTAATACTTCATTTTAATATATATAATATATAGGCGTGTATCCCATCGATATAACATTTTACATTCAAAGATATCCAATCATATTGTTAACTTTACACCTGGTGGCTTGAAAAAATGTAAACAGTAATATGCTGATCGATTGATATACGATTAACAAATTAACATTATGGCGCGTTAACCATGGCAACAGTGAAAGTGCAATACGTATGGATCAGCATGCTGCCAATAAATAGTGTTAAGTACCTATAAAGTTTACACCAGGCTATAGCACAGAGATTAAGTATTGTATTGTAGTTAACAGTTACTGACGATGTCCTCAAAAATCCTCAGCTACTTGCTTTGTATACAATACAAATATATATTGCTGATAACATACCAAAACATTTCGAATTGAAAATATTTAATCTTCCTTTCCTAAAAAAGACGTTTGTTTAGTGGTGTATGTTGGTTCAGCAGTCGCAAAGAAGGACAAACAATGAACAGTTGAAGTCTGACTAACGGCTATCTTTTATTTATTGAGTGATCGACCGATGTGATACTGAAGGTACATATGGAACGCCGATTGAATTATCTTACTATAACTTAAATCTTTTAAATCTATCTTTTATAACTTTTGGAACGCCATATGAGCATATGACAGTTTTAGATATAAGTAATTCACTGATTATAGTCAAGATAGTCTATAGGCAGAGATCAGTTAGTATTTCAGAATGATATTGAGTTTTCCTATAATAACTTCCAATTCCACTAACTGTAAACGTTTGGGAATGATTCATACAACGATGGGAGCTCACTGATCAGGAGCGCTCACATTCAAACAGAGGAAACTTTTGCCTAGCTCAACATACTTGTCGAAAACTTCGAATCGTCAAGTGAAACTAAAAGTGAAACTTGGGGATAACAATTGATAACAAAGTATTAAAAGCGCGGTAAAACGCGCATACTATATACCGAGTCACACAGGCGGAAGGCATAAAGGGCCAATGCGAAATCAAACGTAAAGAACTATAATCCTGAAAATAGCATAACGTTATCAAGGAAGCGATTGATATAGTAATAATTAACTTACGTATGTTCCGTTTGGTAGTTTAAATTCGTCAGTTATATTGTCGTTGCACGTTCCACACAATCCGCACGTTAAACCCATATGTTCACTGTCCAGTTCAATCTCCGCACTGCGATTTTTATCGAAATATATCCTTAGTCCAAAATTAACATTCATTCTCTGTAAAATAATTTTCGAGTGATAAGTACGGTACTAGTAGCGATTCTTGTATGGGTGCTACGAAATTATACTTCGAGTACGGATTCTCAGTTCAGTGAGGTTCCGTGGTCGCGGGGCTGACTCGACCCTAATCCAGTCAAGTTCATTCGTACATAAGTCGATATAATTAATTTAGTAAAATGTTATTCTGTGACGTAATTGGGAGCCATAAATCATATTCAATAGATCTGGCGTTTAAAACTTTAAATATTGTATTGTTTGCATATTTATAAGTTTGGTATTTTTTTGTACTCCCCAAATGAAAAAAAAAACATTTACCAATATATGACTAATATATTCTACATTATTCTGATAACAGTATAATGTTCTATAATAACAGCACGTTTATTTTACTATATACAGATTAGTATGATGTAGAGCGCCGGCTTACCGATCGCTGTAGGTTTCGTTAACCGTCATTATTATAGTACAATGATAAGATATTAGGGCCATTCGATTCTTGGGGCGGAGTGGTCGAACAGATAAGATCGACTTCCAGCTTACATACAGCTAGAATCACCAATATCGAATCATGTGGTTTAAATTGATCGTGGTAATTAAGGTTTGAAAGCTAGGTCATATCAGTTTAATATTAGTCATACTAAGTAAATATTAATCCAATGAACAATACAATGGTGAACTGTAGGCTTTAGACTCGATCTTTGATTGTTTGAACTCGTATTTGTCTCGAACACCAGACTCATTACATTTGAGGTGGTGTATGATTGAAATAAACTTCCATATATCATTATTCATTTCCTGATATTAGCACATATACTGCTAAACGATTTGATGAATAAATAAATACCAAACTTGGTCTAATTACCATGTATCCAAACGACGTGTCCTTTATTTCTACATTTTCGTCGGAGAAAGGAACATATATTCGTGTACCGTTTACTACTATTCTACCATCAACGAATACTTCGTACTGTTTTTCACCATATTCCAGTCTCATGTACCGCAGGAATGACACCGAATCGTTTGGTGTTTTTGCATGGTGGCGTCCAATTAACTTGAAGTCAGGCAGTTCATCAGATTCTACGCATTTTTCGACAAGGGTGTATTCACATTCTCCTTGATAGTCAAAATGAAGTCCGTCAAATGTAGAATAATGTGGGTCTCCGAATACGCTACAGGAACATGGCACTAAAATGGAGATAAACGAGCAAAGTTAGACAATTAAACAAAAGGAAATTCTGACACATAAATATGCACGAGAATTAGCTACGACTGTTACCAAAGTGCTAAACAATCAATTTAAATATTTACAAACGTCCTCAATTGTTATAATAACCAACTATTTGTAGGGCCATGTAGCCTCCCCTCTATTATACGTATTGGAGATACTTGTCAATCACTGGTCTAACTCAATACAGCAACAATGAAAAGATACATTTCTAATCCAACGATCAATCGGCTTATGTTATGACGATGAATATTCCATAGTCTATAAGATCATTGTCTTCTAAATATTACAATGAAAAATGAAGTGAAATGATGTTTTATAGTGGTGACATTGACGGTCACCCATTTCCACTCTTCTTGTGGTAAACGTCATAGATAACAGTTACTTTCATGTGTAAGAGTTGGTATAAGTAGCCTATATGCCGCAATATTGCATTTTGCGTACTTATTTTTTTCTCATCGTTGGGCCCGGTATAATTTGGTTGATTGCATTACTTTCACTGCACCATGGGATTGCTTGGTTGAGTCTTAGTTGGAACTATACTTAGCATCCAGCTTAGTTAGTATAAATAAATATATATTTGTGGTCGACCCCAGTTGTGTTGACCAGCTTCATTAACCAATGAAAGTTACTGTTCCCATAATTTTCAATTAAGCCAGTTGGATATTGGAATAATTCGGTAAGCCGAGGTTTTACTGCAACATTTTAGGTGCGCCTCTCTTTGGAAAACACGTCGATGATATGATATCCAACTAAACTTCATTGACAAACTATTCACTCATTGCAATATTGGCTACTATATTGGTATTTACTGAAAGACCTAGTTCCAGATGATGAATTGTAACAATGAACTAAATAGAAAGTAATATTCGATCGTAGTGGAAAGTCATTCAAAACTCACATTTGTAGCAGACGCCATCTTGTTCATCATACAATTCAGGGCAATAGCAATCTCGAATCCCGTTTTTAACATCACACGTAGTCGCGTTAGGACATAAATATGGTTGACAGATCAAGCCAATGTCTTTTTCACATACACATAACTCCGAACAATCGTCGTTGAACCATTGTTCGTTATTCTACAATAAATATAACATGCAAAGAAGTTAAACAAATCAATATTTGGACTATTTGGCGTATTACAAGCACGTCAGATTTATTAACAATATTGTTGATTAACTTCGTGCAAATCAGATACTAGCTAGCTAACACGTAGGCTACAATAACTTTTACAATAAAACGTATAAACCGTAAATAGACAGCCCTTAATCCTACCTTTATGAATTCACCGCTGGGGAGTTGGCAACCGCATTCGATTCTTGGAAGACACGTGACACCGTCAAAAAACATCCCTTCAGGACACATACATACCTCCTCACAATTCAACGAACATAACTCAGGTGTATTATTAGGAGTAGCACAAGATGCTTTGTATGCACAGTCGCAATAACTGTACGTCATATTGTCTAAGCATAGGATATCTGTATTTATAAAAATAACATAACAAATAAATAAACAGGTTAAATATATATCCCACTTACCTTTTCAGTGCGATAATTAAGAATACTAAATATTATGATACATTATAAAATCTAGTTTATCTTCGTTACATAGATGTATTCAACGCTGGTGATTTGTTTCGAGAAGTACCATCCCTAACCCTACTGAACCTTACAAATCAATCATTGCAAGGTTCAGTAGGTAACAGTACACTTTGTTTCATGATTGGTTTTGTAATGTTCAGTAGGGTAAATACAAATTAATTTATCATACTTTGTAAGGTTCAGTAGGTTATGTATTGAATGAATGTATTAGATTTTGTAATGTTCAGCAGGTGTACTACAAATAAATGTTTTATTTCAAGCATACTCTGCTAACACTAAAATGTATTGTAAGGTTCAGTAGGCTACTGCAAAATTAACACTAAGAGGTTAGGGTTAGCTAATTAGGGGAGCTCTAACTGCTAACATAATTACTAGAGATAGTTAACAGGTCACCACTTCAATAAAACTTGTGGAATGCATGCAGGGGCATCGGCTTGTTTCAATGATGAGGGTGGGGGTGGGGGTCGATAAGGTCCTTAATGAATACAAATGCAGTTGATCAGAATCTCACAGTTTTAATCATGGGGGAGGGCAACGGCCTGCTCTGCCCCCTATGATTGACGCCCCTGGTGAGTGGTGTGGTGGGTAAATTGATTGGGTGGCAGGTTCTGAGGCAGATCTGTTTACAATTTTCTCCACTAGTACAAATATATCTCATAGAAAACAGTAATTTAAAACACTAACATGCATGTGAGCTCTAAAAAATCAGCTTATGTTTCAGTTAATATCTATAACTCCTATCAAAATAATAAATAGTTATTGCGATTAATTCGCAATCCATTCTCTTAATATCCAATACTCGATTCAACCCATGAAAAACGAACAGAAGAACATTTCAACATCACTTCAGAATGTTTACCACTTTACAATGCGTGCTAGTTCATCCAGCAAACAAAGTTTGTAGTTTTAAATAAGGGCGCACTGCAAATATTGTTAGTAGACAGTTCTGCATATAAATCTCTCCGGATGTCTATTGCTGTTTAAAGTTAATTTACATCCACCGAATTATGTGCCAGAATGTTGTTAATATGTGTATTGATGATGAAGAACCACCGGTTAGGATCAAAACAAATGCCAAACTAGAAGCGGTGGTGGCACCCGCGGTGGTTAATCCAACATGAAACAAAGCTACAGATAGCCTACTTAGGCTACGTTGAAATAATACAGTAACAATGACGAAGGGTAATATTGTATGCTTTGTACAACATGTTCTTAACTGGTATAACCTTACCACTGACAAGCTGATTTCAAGCATGCCTTTCCCGAGATATTTTTCATGTATTGTATTAGCGTAAAGCATATTCGTACCGTTATCAACTTTTTGGAATTAGCTAATCCCAAGGCGACACAAACTTAACAAAATGAATAACCAAAAAGAAAAACTATAGTTCAAAACTTATTGTAGGGAAAATTTGAATTTATGTTTGCAAAATTTGGGTCGCGACCCCATCGTTGGAGCACTAAGGGCGTAGAGCGATGTTCCAGATTGCTCTTGTTTAAATTAAACATTAAACTTAAACCTTCTTCTAACTTTATTAAACATTTCTACACGTCTCTGGTCTTAGCCCATTTGAATGAGTGAATTAGTCAGTGAAAAAACGTTATTAAATGTTCAAGCATAATTAGAAACAATTTTACAAAATGGTAATATAAATGTAAGTTTAGTTGTTTGCGGGTAATCACAGAAAGTGGTAAAAAGATAATGACCGATGACTGTTTAAAGGAGCAAACTTACTTAATAAATCATGTCTAAACACAGAAAGATGTAAACAATGTGTAAATATCCGTAAATTGTTCAATCAGTTATAGTAACTATTTTTGAATTTTAACGTGAATAAATTAAGGGCACATAGCGAACATAGAAATAGAACAGTGGGAATGCTGATCTTTTTAAAAATAATGAATTTGGAATGGCATTGTTTTCTGACTATTAGGCTATGTAGGAATGTGATCTACATACTGAATAATCATAGATACAGTAAAAATCGAGCATGCTTCTAATAAACATAGGGCTTACAATGTACTCATAGAGCATAACTTTCTGTTATATAGACGGAAGATTTAGAAGATATGAGTCACTTGTTCCGCACTGGGTTAAAATTATCTCTATGAGCGTTAAGATGCGAAGGTATAGATCGTAGCGGGGCTTAAGTGTACGTTATAACGTTAGGATAAATGGGAGCGACCGGCTGCGTGCGGCCGACAAGCTAATTAAAAACCTATGATAGTTAATTTTATTCTTAATAACCTTACAGGTAATGTTGCCAAACATTACATAAATATGCTTTGTACAGGGAAACTAATTCCTTCCACATGCGTTTTGCAGTCAGAAATCAAACAAACAAGACTAATAGTCAATGGAGTTGAATTGGATTCCAATAAATATAAATTGATGTTTTGGGATAACTGGACTTGGCATACAAACTTCCTTATTAATAATGTACCTATAAATATAATTTGTGCTTCGTTGACTCGAAGACAACTTAATTAAATTTAAGGCCTTGCTATTTGGTAATTCGCATTTGGTATTTTCTAATAACTGTTATAATTAAGAACATTACCTTTATTGCTAAAAAAACATAAACATGATATGCATTGTTGTGTAGTAAACATTTAAAGATTACAATTGCATTACCTTCTTTGGCGAAATACAGTTAAAACCGACCAGACACCACACAGCTGTCGAACAAACGTATTTAAGATATTAATATTATATTTGCAACATTGCATTTGAAAAGGAAGCAGCTACTTTACTTGTTTAAAACATTCTCAAAGAGTGCTTGCCATTGTCTAAAATGATCATTCATGAAAACTTTAACCCATTTAATTTTAAGACTGAGATCGAAGTATGAAATATCTATCATATTTAAACCCCCATTACTTTAGTGTTGAGAAACACCTTCCGCTTTACTTTATCACGTTTATTACTCCAAATGAACTTAAAAAAGATTAATTTCTTTGATAAAATGGTCTGGAGGAGATGGTAAAATCGTCAAGATATAAACAAGCTGGGAAATAGCGAATGTCTTGATTATTAAAACATTTCCTATGGTCGTTAAGGTCACGGTATGACTAACTACGGCGGAGATTTTTAATACGTAAACGCTTTGAAACATAGTGGCGAAAAAAGTCCTTCGTGGTGAGTGCATGTTATACCGAGATGTTTTATGCTATCGGTACAGAGTTTTAAATTGAATCTAGTGAAGTATTCCGGATGATTACGTCCAAGTGGTCCAAGAGGGAACAGGAATGATTTATCTAACTTTACTAGTAAACCAGAGACTTTTAAAACATGTCTACCATCTTAACTACTTCCTTGATGGAATCTTTGGAACCATCAGTAATGAATACAGTATCATCAGAATATTGAGAAATGTTAAAGGTAGAGTTCATTATAGATAGGCTATACCTTTAATTTGATCATCAATATTAATAATAGAGATAAAATTTTCCGAGCAGATAATGAACAAGTAAGGGCTTAGCAGACAAACTTGACGTACTCTAGACATTTTAAAATAATCAGAAAGAAATCCGTTGTGTGTGATACACGAAGTTGTGTTGTTATATAAAGTGTTTTGACCTAATGTATATAATCAGAACCAAAATATTATAATAGAGAATGCTGAATAATATCCCAGTCTAACCTGTCTGCGCTTGGCTAATTAAGTCTAATAATACTCTTTTCATACATGGAGGCAATCTTATAATCTGTGTTCAACAAGGCAATCGGTCTCCAGTTATTTAAATACCTATGGTGTTTATCTGGTTCATCAGAGAGAGAGAGAGAGAGGGGGGAGAGATGGGGAGAGAGAAGTGGGGAGGTATTTACTCTCCATGTTCTCTTCACCCTATTTTCTAAGAAAAAACACTAATACTCGAGTGATCCGATCCAAAAATAGCAGAAATTGTTACATCGGAAACAGTACCCCTTAAATGACTTGAAATAGGAAAAATATTTAGTCTACAATGGATCGAGGCATCAATATTCGAATGTCACGTAAAATACCTGCACATTGGATTACGTTCTCGCCATATATCTATAAGATCGAATAAACAGTGTATTTAGTTTCTGAGAGGAAATATGAACTCGTTATCATGATAATGCAAATAAATAAACAGTTTCCTATTGAAACCTGACGTGTTGCAGTCCGAGGCAGTGCCCATCTCACCCCTCGTTGTATACGGACATCATGCTTGACCCCTGTAGTGTTGCCCTCATTGGCCACGACCCACAATTTTCGACAAAACTGTTGTCCAATAGACAATTTCATGTCTAATGGTTTGGATACGTAGCCCAATACTCGTTCCTAGTTCAATGCTGTTTCCAAACGAACAAAAATGTTGTGACGTGAATAGCGAATATTTTCACCAACATTGAACTGGAAAGCAGAGGTGTCCAAGTATATGCAAGTCTAAAGATGTATAGCAGTACCCCGATTAACAGTAGGCGACCTGGTTCCTCGCTTGGAACCATGCAAATTGTAAAATTCCTTTTCTGAAGTTTGACCTAAAGCGGTGAATATGGATACTTACCTCTGATATTTACGTACGTCTTGTTTTGTTTGAATAAACTTGAATCGTAAATACAACAGAGTGAATCTGACTTAACACTGATAAAACTGAATTGTAATAGTCGGTTATTGTCTATATGTGCATGTGCTTATAGAATGAACGAAATTCATATTATTTTTAAGTCTTGGTAGCAAAGCTATATATAACCAAGAGATGACGTAAAATGACGTATGCAAAATTAGTGTTCAAATGAATGTTATCAAAGTTATATGGGACTGTGCCCCCACTAAATTGTGCATATGACTGATATGAACGTTTTAATGCAATTCAATAGGGGTCGGGTG
>JAODAF010152213.1:0-10228 GCA_027574765.1 Molpadia intermedia | reverse complement strand
ATTGTGTAGGCCATCCCCCCTAGTCAAATATTGGGGGGGGGGATACATCCCCCATCCCCCCGGGATCTACGCCTATGCTAAGGAGTGACGGCTATGACGGCTATTAACAAATCTTAGGATATACAGTCTCGGCTTTAAAATAATAACGATAATGTTATAGATATGTTTTGGTGGATGAAGATAGGCTATGATTTGGAGGATGTAGATATGCTTTGGTGGAGGTAATTGGTTTTCTTTCTTGGGTGTCCCATGCTCCACCGCATCCCATGGGATGCCCCTGCATGCAGAGTTGTTAAAATACTCTTACTCGATGTAAGTTTCTGACATATTATGAGTATCCTTGAATAGACGTCTAATGAAGCCCGCACGTAACCTGCTCATGGATAGAGAGACGGGGTAATTCTCTACATCACACGGAGATCGACATTCACACTCATCGTCGGGTAGTAATCCTTCAATTGCCTCAACTACCGATAAAAAGAGAGAGAGACCAATCTGAGACATATTTTTCTGAATCATTAACACGATTCATTGACAGAAACACATAAACGATCAGTCAGTATAGGATGGTTCTAGCCGAATACGAATTGGACCACCTGACAAAACGTGGCCTAGTAATTATATTACTTGACCTAATAATTATATTACTTGGCTAATAATTATATTATTTGGCTAATAATTATATTACTTGACAAAAGGTAAACTATGGTACAGTACGGTATAGGTCCTAAAATTCACGACACTAGACCATGGGTATTTTCTTAGAGTAATCCCATCTAAAATATCATAATAATAAGATTAATTTGGATAAAAGATAGCAATTCGCTGCAAGTTTTTTATTTACACGTCACGAAGGGCGTCCTCTTTCTATTATTGAACCAACGGATTGTTTTTTGGAGAATGGATTACTCAGAACATAACGCGTGTATGTGCGGTGGTTCTCGGGTGGGTATCAGCACATCCCAAAATTACTTTTTACTTCGGTAATAAGGCAGTGCCCACTTAACCAAATCGATGTTTTTGAATGCCTCAACGATCAATCTAAGGCATTTTATTAGTCGTAAATATCAAGACATACTACCGGCCGATGCGTTGCAGACCGCCGGCGTATGGAAAGCCAAAACCGACAATATTTCAGCAGCTCGATATGCAGCTTTTAGACGCTATGCGACATTAAACTCGAAAACGGCTGGCAATCGATTATGAAAAGGTGTCCGCTGAACATGAACAATGCCACCGCGCATAACGACTTGGGTTTTTATATTCGACAGTAATTCACTGCTGAACAACATTTTTGTGATACATGTAACTTCTTTTGAACTCTTTGAGTTAAGTATGAATGATTCAATCTCAAGGTACCATGTAAACTTCTCAATACACTGAGAGATATTTGGTTTAGATTGTTTACTTTAAAATAAAAACTGCAAAATTTTGCATATAAAATAAAAAAATGACGAGGATTGACATCTTATGCATCCAAACAATACAATTTAATAAATATTAAATAACCTCAAATTGTTCTTTAAAACAAAGTACCTTTCCTGCCTTCTTGGACAATACCAAGATACGTCATCTATTGTTTCATTTTCATCCCCCTAAAAACCACATATACACAAGTATCCTATCATATGTAACATACATAATTGAAAATATTGGAATTTAACATGTCGAATGACAATGAACGGTAGTTTTAGGTTATACCGTAATCCCAATCCCAAAAGGGGTCGACATTTTACACTTCTTGTCATTTCACAATGGACGTAGGCTCGGAGAGATGTTGCTGAATTAAATAATTATAAAGTACACTATAGAATATACACTTAGAAACCCGAGGAGTCACAGAAAGCATGATCAAGCACCTGACATTATCGGTGCCTGGATGACATTATCGGTGCCTGGATATCATTAATGTTTTGTTTCCATTCAACAGGAATAAGAGCTAGCATTATCAAACATAGAGAAAAGGGATTTTTTAAATCCAGCTATTTACCGTATTTAACATAAAAAGCTATTAGCTTGTATAAGAGTTAATAATAGTTAAAACATAGTTAAACATTCTCTCTTAAATAAGAGTTATTGGGAACAGATTAGCATAATTGTTGTTGTTGTCCGAATTTACAAACTTGAAATATGAAAGGATTAGAAATTATATTGTCGCAGCTGAAAGAATTAGCCTAAACATTCGAAAATAAATGACTAACTGTATTTGTTAAGTATATATGGTTATCGTCCCTGTAGAGCTTGATCCACTTACATGTATGACTATGTGCGAAAACATTCATGTCCATCATATCTAGCCAAACCTACTTGGTCTTATCTTTCATATTTTCACATTTTGGCGACTGTTATCCGCCGAACAATGAGCTAGTGAAAGGAATTTATGATGCGTCAAGAGTATAAAAGCTGCCACATAATGAGTAAACAGTATAGTTATGCTGTGGTAGGTAAGAGTGCAGAATACCGTAGTGTTTTATAAATTTTGTCATGGCGACCTTTCTTTGACGGGTTTGGACTACAGGTTAAACAATGGTGCGATTAGGTGGCACAAAGTTTTAGTCACATAATAACTCGTTATGCGAGTTTATTGTCTCATAACGACTAAACTCGGCATAACGAGCTGCTAAAATAGTGTCGATTTTGACGTTCCATAGGGGCGACCCTCTATGGTAACGAAGATGCTCAATATTACGACATACATACCGACGTCACCCGACGAGTCGGCCTTAATGTAAAGGAAGCGCTACTCACGCAGTTTTTGATGAGCGCATTCATGTGTTTCGCTTGGATTGCACACCCTGAATGCCCCGGGCTGTTCCGGTAGTTTACAGGAACAGTATTTTTCGACTATTTTTGTTTCACACTCGATGCGACAGGCTTGTAGTGAGTAATGATCGAAATACAGGATATCACCTTCTTGTTCACAGTCTGTGTAGGGATAAGGTACACTGGTTATCTGTCGAAATGGTAGATATACAAGAGACGGTTTGAACATGTAATGTAATGTAGACCTATAATGTAGTAATATAATACGGTATAATGTAATGTAATAATATAATGTATACATAATAATGTGACAATGTAGTAATAATATAACAATGTAATAATATAATGTATACATATAATGTGACAATGTAGTAATATAATGTAATAATATAATGTTTATATATAATGTAACAATGTAGTAATATAATGTAATAATATAATGTATACGTACATATAATGTGACAATGTAGCAATATAATGTAGTAATATAATGTAATAATATAATGTATACGCACATATAATGTGACAATGTAGTAATATAATACAACAATGTAATAATATAATGAAATGCCTAACCGGCACCAAGGCCTTATGTGTGAAAAGCATGGTGGCAGAAAAGTTGGGGTAGTTTACCACCTACAACAGGAGCCGCGGCCATGGCACCTCATCTTGCAGAGTGGGGTCAACATACATTCCCCTCATTTGTCGAAGTTAAATTTTAACCAGAAAACCAAGAAGGTTTATCAAAAGGTTTCTTCTATTTACTATTGGAGATAGTAAGTAGACACCAACTACGAGGATCTAAGTTGGCATTGTTGAGGGTTACCTGAAATTACCTTTGACCTACGAAACATTTATTCTACTAACTATGGAAGACACATTTACCAATGAGTTTCATCCAAGTTAGCATTGTTGAGTTTGCCTGATCATAAGGTTTTCAGTATTTGATCTCTGTTGACTTTAAGTGACCTTCAACCGAACCTTACATCGAAAGCGTTCTTTTACTCACTAAAGGTAAGTTATGTACCAACTATGAGATTTATCCAATTTGGCATTGTTGAATTTGCCCGATTACAATGTCTTCTTAGTAGTGATTGATCTCTGTTGGCTTTCGTTGACCTTTGACCTGGACTAAAACCAAACAATTGGAGACCAACATACCAATTATAAGTTTTATCCAAGTAGACAATGTTGAGTCAGCGTGATTGAAATGTTTTTGATATTTGACCTCCCTTAACCTTAAATGACCTCTACTAAAATCAAAGGGTTTCTTCTACTCACTATGGCGAACATACACACCAAGTATGATACTAATCCAACGTTGCCTCATTGAGTTAGCTCGATTACAAGCTGGGCGTTACGCGCACAAACACACACCCCACCATAATTGCATATATTCCTTTACTCTTCGGCAGAAATAAAAAAATCTGACCTTTTCATGACGCATCTGTACAAATGTGTGCAGCCCCGGGGCGATAGCGAAGCCCAACTCCTTAACGTAAGGTGGCTCGGTGGGACGATGTAACATAATTTTAAGACCAGCATCCATTGCTCCCCCGTCCAGGTCATTGGTGGGTGTATATTCTATTTCCTCGATATCCAGAATCAACTGCAATCCATTTGCTGAAGAGAAATAAAACGACATGCATGTAGCCTACATATATAATTATATGACTTGGTTTTATCAGTCACTGTATAATACCTGTAATACCCGGCATCGGTCCGGTACAGGTGAGTTATTAGAGGTAATGCACCTCCCCCAGATAATACATTCATATCAGTAGATCTTTGTTCATATAAGCATTGCCCAGACAGCAAGATTGACTATAAACATCCCGGCAATATTGGGACAAGAGTGATAAATGCACAATTCTGAATATATATATACAATGAAGGGAATTCCCTTCATTATGTTTGTCGTTATCGATATAGTCATCGTTCAGTCATTTATATATATATATATATCGCCGGTTCTGCTGTGTTTCTTCTAATGATGGAGCGTTTCTATCATTCACGTATATACACACACACACATATATATACTATACCAGTATACTATTATTGAAAAAGACTTGAGGCGAGTCGAAATATATAATATTTATAATAAATTTGTTTAGAGGTTCCTGTATCCTCTATAATTCCGTACTCTGATTGTGTTATATCCATCTTTGATCTTCATCTATTATACTCATCGTATATATAACACTTTATTGTATAGTTAGGAGACCATGCTCCCCAATTGAGAGTTTGTAACTGCGAAAAGTCGCCTAGCTATGCAAGTAAGTGAATTATAATTATCCACTGGTGTTTTGAATATTGTTTCATTTGAATATGCAGTCCGTGTCATGTTTTGTATGCAATACGTGACTTCCTGTCAGTTATACATTACTGAATTAAAAAAAAAGAAAAAAAAAGGAAATATGAAGCAAATGCACAGATACCAGGTATTTGGATTTTATATAACTAGTGGTGTAGTAACTGAAACGAGGTGACCCGTGAAACGGTAAACGGGACAACAATCACCCTATATACCGCTAGTCCGTGTGCCCCATCCTGAATATGACCGGTAGTCCGTGTGCCCCATCCTGAATATGACCGGTAGTCCGTGTGCCCCATCCTGAAATGATATGTCCCACGTTGTAAAAAACGACTGAATGCTAATCTCATTACTGGCAGTGCAGATACACTATTAAAGAGGCCCTTATTTGATTAATCTGAGGTTTAAACCTACATATGTGTAGGCCATTAACGTGACGTATTATAAATACTATAAATCAGACGATGAATTATATGGAGCGCGGTAAATCACAATTAAAAAGAAAGGACTTGGAGAACGACGGAGCTCCAGGAATTGTTAGTGACTCGCGTTGTCCAAATCTTAATATCGGATGGTCATTAAATTTGGTTATTTTCGTTACAAAATTGTGCTAAAAATAAATATGGTACCGTAAATAGTGACAGATAGTGATAGGTTCCACTAAACCGCAAATACACGAGGCTGAGGGGAAACGACGAAAAGGAAAATAATCGTGTCTGTTTTTTTAATCATTTTACCTATCAGGCTATCACGAGATCAATTACGACCAAGTGCGCTGTCGCCAAAACTTTTAAAGGGCACAAAGAGTGCATGCATAAATACAACGACAGCCTCACTCAACCATTTCAATTGCAACCTACCTGTGATTGCGATTACGTAATATCACCAGTGTTAAGTCGCCGCGCGTTAGTCTCATGTGTTTATGTTAAGGCCGGCTTATAGCTGTTATTTGTACTCATAAAAAACAATCATATTATGTTCTAAACTGACCATTTAAAAAATATTTGTCAGCCATATAGGCATACCCCGTCCCTATACAAACCTGTGCCAGCGGTAGTTGCGTTGTGAGAGTGAAAGGCTTGTCCATCTGTGTATTTATTAAAGGTATAGCATGCTCCAAGATGAGTCAGAGACAAGGTAAAATCTTCTTCCCCACAAACCTCTTCTTTCCATTTGCACTGTGAAGAGAACGAATGTAACATGTTTAAGGATGACCTCCGGGAATTGCGCGGGAATATTCTGGAAAACCAGCAAAACCCGGCATACCGCATAGACACATATCATATGGACATGCATGTCCATATGATATGTGTCTATGAGGGAACCAATTTGTGGGAGAGGGAATATTCGTATACTTGGTGAGTGACACAAAGCAATTAGCATCCCGGCAATAATAGTTCATCAACTTTTTAAAGTTTTAGTAAAGCGTTATGCCTCTCGTGTTAGACTGCAAACTACCAAATAGGCTCATACAAGATTCTCTATTGTTACTGATGACGTCAACATGTACCCCATTTCGTATGATAGCTTGTACCTTACACAGATACGACTTAATAATCATTAGACAGACGAAGAACATACCTACCCGATGTTTGCTTTGTTGCACAAACCGCATTGCACACTAATGCTACCCTATCCCCACTAGGCCTATATATACTGATTTGATTAATTACACCGTACTTTAAGTGCACCTTGTGCGCTACACAATAAAACACCAAATGTTGACTCGGATCTGGTTCAAATCGGGGCTGTTATTATGCTTCTCCTATCTGACCTTAAATGTCATATATGCATAATGTTCTCATAGGTAGGCGTATCATCGATTGTCCGTGTTGTAATGGCGGAATTGAGGTCGTTATAGATGCAAGCAATTTAACAGTGTACCGTACGTATACTGTGTAATAAAATATTACACAATACACAGGGCATACGCTGTAATCTCACACACTGGTAATTCAGCTTTACATCATAGGCAAGCTCTATGACTGAATGAAGTATCACACTGTAAATATTAATTATTCAAATTAGCGTAAATTAGTACAATTAGTTTACACAATTACACATTACAATTACAATAATTACCATTAGTACAAGCGTAAATTAGTATAACAATACATTATATATTGGCCAGGAGTATAGGCTAGTAAAAGTATTGTCTCCACGGTACGTGGGAGGCTATATATAATTTAAACTGTACTTGTGTAGGCTACTATAAGGACATTGTGTACATTACTAAATACTACACAGAGGCATACGCTGTAATCTCACATAATGCAGCTTTACATTATAGGCAAGCTCAACAGTGACTGAATGAAGTATTAAACACTGTAAATATTAATTATTCAATTACAATAATTACAATTAGTACTAGCGTAAATTAGTACAATGAGACATTAAGTACCGTATTTTCTTGTACGTGGGACTATAATTTAAACTATTTTCATTATTTAGTGTTTTTAATAGTACACACCCGGTGCAGCATATCCGCATATTGATGGCCCGTCCTGATGGTGAAGTCTGTCATATTATAGTTTTCATCTTCTTCGATATCAGTCCAATTTACTGCCGCTAGTTTTTCAACAAATTCTTCGGTGTATAGATGGGGGTATAGTAGATTGTGGTTTTCATCAACAATGCCTGTAACAACAGTAGAAACAATTCAACGTGTTAATGAGACCCAGGTTGTTTAATATAAAAATACGAAATGAACCATATCAGTATTGCATCGGAGTATTTTCCAAATTGTGGCAATGACGTAATCAATGCATGTTCAGTGTATTGGTGTATTCATTAATGTAGCGCTGGAAATCGGCGCCTCTTAAAACCCGAATCGACGAGGTGCATGTTTTCACTACCTACGAACTAATCTTTAGTGCTTGTTTATTAAATTTGTTGCATTCATATTTTTGATACAGTGATATTTCAAATTTTGGCGAAAAATATTTTACTTATACTTTAATTACTAGAGCATAGACCTATATTTCCCAATATTACAGTGATATTTCAAATTTTTGCAAAAAATGTTTGTGAAAATTTAGTGCTACCCATATAGAGTACTTCTTCTGGATTCGCCTATCAAACTTAATAAAGCTGAGACAATTTTGATTGAAAATGCTGTTTTAATTTAAAAAGAAGACCAATTTCATTATAAGTTTGATTAAAATTCTGTATTTAATAAACCTGTAGACATGAATGGACAGTAATTTCGTTTTCCTTTAATTTTTAATAAAGTCGTGCTATGTGATAGCAAGTCAAACAGTGCGGTTGACGTATCCTGCTTTTTATTAATAAAGGATGAACTGAAACTGCAGAACATCAAACAAATGATATTTGAGTTTTGCGAATTCGAGAATTTTATTAATTGTTTTTTTGGCGTTGCCTAACACCAGGTTTTTAGCGAATATCCACGTTGGTCGATCAACTCAGAGATGCTATCAAGGGCAATGGCCTAGCCGTAAGACAAGGGGCAGGGTTACGGCCCAAATTTTTAACATTTAATATGGCGCGTGCAGTGGACAATTTTTGCACTCAATTTATTGTTGGCTTGCTATTCGCATGGAAGATCTTATTTCGCACGATCTGAGAGCCTTCGGTTTTCGATTACAATGCAATGTGTAAATGACAAGGGGCGATATCCATTTGCACAGCCACATCAGCTTGATTCAATGCCCATGTTATTTAATATGCAACACAGTGAGTCGGAATAATAACTAATACCAAACGAACAGTGCCAATGTTACACTCTAGAAATGTGTGTATTACATATAGAGCAAATATATGGTTAGATATTTGTGCCAATTTACGTCTAGAGTCTGTTACAACATCAAAGTATCGACGGGATATCATGATATCGCATTTTTTACAACATTTTCTAGAATTTTTAAAGGATATTAAAAAAGATACATAATCGTTATAAACGAAATAATTATACATTTGAAAATACAGCTAATTTAGTGTGCTTACAATTTAATTTTGCCCTTTTACACAATAGTATAATAGCGCACGGCGTGGCCGTCTTGTCAGGCGTGTTAGCTTTGGGAATTCTATAGATCTAGTTATCACGGTGGGATAAATTTCCTAATTTTAGAAACGAAGTAATGTTCCATATTTTCGGTATCATAGCCGCCATGATTCTCCGTCAATAAACCAAGCTATACACTATATAAATTAACCAAAACTGAAACAAGAAAATACTTTCAGTTGCGTTTCTATAGTATCTGGCACCCGGGCTGATCGTTCCGTTTGCACCCCCTTCACGAATTGGGTGACCTGGAAGTGTACCGTTTTGCATTATACTATCCAAGCAGAGCTAAACACACCTCCTAGATCGCTGAAAATGGCACTTCCCAGGCCTTGCAAGTTGCATCTAAATATCCTTTATTTTAAGATTTCATGTATTAGAATTAGTTAAAGTATGAATATCTATGAGGTGACCAAAACACAAATTCACAATTAATTCTCGTACAAAACCAAGAATTTAGCAAACAATATTTAGGTTTCTTTCGAATTTCGAGGATACCCCCCAGCGCGACGACACCTCCAGGGGTGGTACTCGGGCGGACCGACGCCCGCCCCCTTAATACGTCCACTACGTCCACCGACGCCCGCCCCCTTAATACGTCCACTTTACACCATTTGTAATTTTGTATTTTCAGTACTTATTAACATTATTGACAGTCACCGAATCATATTCTAATGAATCCATATTCATCGGTATCGGTCGATACAATTTTGGTCACGTGATAATATATACCGTACCCAAGCATAAACCTGGTCGACATCAGGAAAGATATAATAAAAATTCCGAAGATATGATAGATTCTCACTAAGGTTTCGAACCACCCTTTCGATTTGTAGATACCTAGGTGTGTTACCTAAATATAGGTATCTACAGTGGCGTAACCAGACTGTTTCATCTGGTGGGGAAGAAGGGGGGCAGAGAGTTTGATCAGGGGGAAAACATAGGGAAGGGGTCTAGACTAAGGGGAAGGGGTGGACATGTTTGTTTACTAAAAGGGTAATGTGTAGGGGGGGGGGGCACAGAATAATGTGAAAAAATCTACACAGCGCTATAAAACGGGTCAGTGTGTGCATTCCCCTGTAATGACTCATGTGTGCTACCCCTGTACGTAGCGGTCGTAGCCTCGC
>JAODAF010152102.1:0-10229 GCA_027574765.1 Molpadia intermedia | reverse complement strand
CCCCCCCCCCCCCTTTCTTCACACGTTAGTATTTTATTTCAATGTAATTTAACATCAGTAATTAATACGGTAATGTTTTTCTTCCGTAGGGAGGACACGCTGGTGAAGTGACTCTTACTGCGTATGTAATGATTGCTTTACTCGATGCAGGAGAACCGACTACGGTACCGACAATTTGAAGTATTTTACAATAAAGGAGCTGCATATTATAGAAAAGGCATATGACCAATCAATCATCATAAAATCAGAATAAGATGAATAAGGAACTCTTGTCCATTTATATTCGGCATTCAAATGTTGTTGCTTTTAACTAGAGCCATTGACTCAAAGGCTGTGTCGAATGTTGCTAAATTTTTTGTTAATGTGACGTTAAACATGTTATTAGTGTTATTATTATTTCAACTTCGTTGGTACCTTATTGAAGGTTAGTATGACGTTTCATCACGACGCCATCAACGTTATTACAATGCAAAATGCTAACGAGTAAATAAGTGTTGAAGTAAGAAGTAAGTGTACATAAGTTTATTATATATTCATTGTGTATATTGTTGTTATTTCTCAGAGCACCGTAATGCGTAGAGCTGCGTCCTGCTTGGTTCAAGCCCTAAATGATGGATTGAACGACTCATACTCTCTCGCCATTGTAACATATGCACTAGCAAAAGCTGAACATCCATTCTACGCTTTAAGTCTACAAAAAGTGAACGAAAGAGCTATTGACGGAGGTGAGCGCAACCCTAATTCTGTTCATCTACTATCGTGAAATTCTGCAAGCAAATTAACCGATGTTGTATTCTATAACAGACAAGCCCTATAAAATTGGTCTAAGAATTTGTTAGCTTTCGTATCAGTTTTACGGAAATCATTCTGGTTGGTACATTGAAATACATGGAAGTCTCTTAAGAATACCATTAGGTTACTTTTTCCTCTGCTTGGTAATAAATTACCAACATTTATTTCATCACTATATACATGATATAATATTTCACTACATTAAGCCGGACACGGACCGATATCGATACTGTGTCACGGAGGTGACGGCAATGGAGTGTTGTACGATTCACCTATACTGCATGGTAGATCAGCAAAAGTTTCACCATTTTGACACTATGACGCTCTGTCTGTGTCAATTCTACATCGTGCGAGAATAGGTCACAGTTGTATAGCAGAAATCGATAAGTTACCCGTTCATTTACGGAATATGTCGGTCATACACCATTTACCATGCAAGCTCTCGCAACTAAACCTTACCTGTTTAATAAACACACCAAGATATTTTAAGGAATATTTTCTTTTAGTTATCGGTGTCGTATAGAAGTCCTTCATAATTTGAAAGATGAATTCGTCATCATGTTTACTTTCTAAGGTTGTTGATTTAATTAAAAAAATATTGAAAATTATGCAATGTTGTTTTCTGCAGAAATTTGTCAAATTTAGGGTTTGTTCACATACTGATATCTTCTTCAAGCTAATCCTCACATTATATCAAGCATGCTGGAGAGTTCTCAAGATAAACAACTCGAAACAAGTCTTCTAATTTCGCTACCTAACCATAGTTATAATGCATAAGTTATATATAAATACATGCATTATATAAACTCGAAGAGAACTATATACTGTAGAGTGACGTCCTCTTGTCACTGTACATTTTATTCCGATACAGGAGTCATCTTCTCAATTCAACTGTTCCTTTGATGTTTCTGTTATTATCGTGTTGGTTGAGAATGTTGCCAAGCGCATTACGGAATTAGCTTGGCCTTCATATATCTACTAAACTTCGATACTTCATCGTTTAATAATGATTATTCTCGACTATCCTGTATCACGATTTCTTTCGCAAATTAATTGTTTAATCGTTATGATATTTTTACTATTCTGTTCAACATCGATTAGATGGAACGAGACACTGGGTTCGTACCAATGCTCCTTCGTGTAATGGTGGTGACAGTTGCAAGGCGGATCCAGCAGAAATCGAAATGACAGCTTATGTATTGCTGACCTACATGGAATTAGTGAGCCATAATGACCCGCAGTTATTATTAGATGCTAAGCTGATTGTAGAATGGCTGATTGAGCAACGAAACAGCCACGGAGGCTTTACATCTACACAGGTATAAAATGAATATATGTGTGTCGAAAAACTCTTGTACATCTGGTATGAAGCTCATTTCACCCAACGCTAGCATACGATTACATGTTTATGTAATTGGTTAACTTCAAGTTTAAGGAAAACGTTTAAATATTGCTTATGCTATACTCAGTCCATATCAGTTAATACATGTCAGTAAATAATGCTTAATTTAAGTCATAAAAGTTGTTTGATCTTGTCCCAAGTAGCATGCAACCATACCATCGTTCTGAAAATTATACTTGAAGTATTCATATATAATGCTACCTTTTCAAAACTCATCTACGAAATAAACATACGTGCCATAATATGCAATTAAAAATAATTGAATTATATAAGCAATCCAGTTAAGTTCAATGTTAATTTAATTTGTTATAATATATATTTTTTATTTTGACTTAAACATAGGATACTGTCGTTGGTCTTGAAGCTTTGGCCGCTTATGCTGAACGGGTCCACAGCGATAATAAAAATGTTCTAGTGGATATTTCAACAACACAAGGAATCCGTCAACAAGAATATCACCATATTACGAATGAGTTGCAATTGCTTACGACTGAGTTTGAGATACGACAGTGTCCAAATATTCTTCGAATTTTGGCTGAAGGAGAAGGGTGTGTCCTTTTTCAGGTAAAATAAAAAGCTCAAATGCGGTTTAAATATTCATAAATAGATTTTGACGTTCTTAGAGTTTTGCCCTCATTTGTCTATTTTTAAAATTACATCGCATGGTTTGAAATGGTTGGTGAAGAAGGATTGATCATGCATATGGTATCAATTGAGTACACAGTCACCTGTCACGACAGCTAGTAACGTCATTTCCAATACACTGAGTTTAAGATCGGGAGAATTTGTCAGCGCTATCAGAACAGGTATTACTACACTAATTAGTAATCCAGAATGGGCCACAGATATTCAATTTCAGAAACTTCCGATATGTATTGCGTTTTATTAAATGGTCAACGTTAACTGGGCGTCACAGGCCAGTCCATGCAACCATCCAAATAAATATTTGTCGATTAAGTTTGATTGATGTTGACATGGACTATGATAGACCGGTATAGATTCTCCCACTCTATATAAATGTCCACTCTCAAAGCCAAAGTCAGTTTTCATAGATTCAAAGATTAAAACTAAAACCACCTTTAATAGTCTACATTCTGGGATGGTTAGTGCAAAAAGTCACAATATTATGGTCAATATTTTATTTCGGGTCTCAGCGATCTAGACATTGTTCTCACATGCTTGATCGCTACTACGAAGAAACCCAAAGGCTTCAGATTGTAATTGGTAATGGGTTTATTGTTGTCCTAACAGGCCGTGACTCAGTTCAACCTTCCAGTCCGCAGCCTTACACTTCAGTATTTTAACGTCACAGTTGATGTACGTGATCAGACTACTGGACAAGATTGCAGCAGGATTTATTTGAATGTAACAATCTCGTGAGTAGTGTCCTATTAGTTTATAGAGATAGTGTAACATATACCATTTGGTATATATAAAAGAGGGCTTAAACATATACCCAAAACAAAAAATCCTTTCGACTTGCTAAGGTCCTGTACAATGAATATTAGGATAAGCGAATGGATTTTCGATTGTACTGTTGAGACGCTATATTAATACGCTGTACTTCAATGTAATATTTCCGTTGCACATTACACATACATGTTTTGGCAACCGAATTTCATATGAATATAATTGATTATATAATCTAGTATGTCACACTTCATTCGAAATAGTTTGGTCAAAGCTTTAAACTATTTAAGGTTTAACGCCTATAGCCCAGTCCATGAATTAACGCCAAGTCAACCGTGATATAAACAACCGAAACCATTGGTAAATAGCTTTTTCAAAGTTTCAATTCTTCTTGTAGCTTATAATTAGTTTGTTTTCATATGCTTGCTTTTGAATTTCTACCTTCCCGTAGGTACATTGATCCCAATAACAATGCTACCAAAATGGCGGTTGTCGATGTGAAGATGGTTTCTGGCTATTCCGTAGACACGGCAGCATTGGACAACTACATGCTTTACTTGCAATCTACTGGCCAGGACATAGGACTGATGAGATATGATCATTATGAAAACGGAAAACCGTTCTCTTTGTATTTCAACCAGGTATGTTCCTTTTTGCCCAGATTGTGCCGCTATGTCAGTTTCATATCGTTGATTCTTTTCTGTACAATGTACATGCGTATATACGCTAGCATTGTGTGACATCACTTCCTGCTGAGGTCACTCTCATTCCCCTAGCACTTGATGATTTACACTTCTATATACCATAACAACGCATGTCTAATAGAATGCATATTAAGCATAACACCAAAAGGCTATGAATTGTGACTCTGATATTACTTATGATAATAATAATCTGATAATAATTAATAATAATATTTATATGATAATTATATTTGTTATTTTCGAGAAAATACTAAAGAAATATGTTAAAGTGTTTGTCAGCAGATTGTCATCATTGCAGTGAGAGCCGTGATTGTGACTAGTTTCATTTTACGTTAACGTTATGCTAGACTTTACCAGTAGCGTGGCTCGTTGTGGCTAGCGTGAACCAGTCTCTACGTCAACGTCTAAGTGACCCCTAAGTGACGTCACGACTACTACGGCGAATTCACGGTGCTGTTAGTCAAAGTTACCATTGACGTTATGTCGGTCAATGACGTTATGCAATCACAGTATTGTAACTGTGGACAGTCTGATATGACAGTAAAGGGAGAAACCTTCCCGGAATGAAGAAGACTGGTAGGGTGGAAAATCTCAATATGATTTCACCAACCAATAACTTCCTTTACCGGTAGTTTGGGGAGTTTTGTCTCTCTTTAAGGGACCTGGTTCATATCGACAGGCATCTGGGGTAGCCTACAACCGTTTCAGTGAGGTATTGGAAGACATCACCAATTGGCTTTACGTGGCCTAGCAAATTACATACTATTGAGAGAGAGAAGTGTGTTATATGATAAATTCTTTTATTATTTTCTCAGTTTTCTCATGAGCCAATCAGCTTTGTCCTCGAATTAAAGAGAGATATCCATGTGAGAAACACAAAAGATGCCTACATCAAGGTGTATGACTATTATGAAGGCGGTATGTATGTAATATATCATGACAAGTTAGTAGACATAATTAGCGTTCGTATGTCGGTATTGTCAGTATTGTAAACGTGTTAGAGTTAGTGGTCATGAATTTGGGTTAGGGTTAACTAACCTCTAACCAATCATGTAAACTGAAATAAGCAACTGTGATTGGTTGAAATTACCCTCAATTGCTTATCCGTCCTGTCAAAAATAACGCTTTTGGGACTATATGGCCGACTTTCACGATGGCACTAAATTACAACCATTCCGCGAAAAAATAGTGTTGAGACAGTTCTTTGCGAGAATTTAAATCGGTCACAGAAGAACATACACGCGTTTTACACAATGCTTGCATCTACGGTATGTTTTTGATACAGTGTGGTGGGTGACAGCTGCTGGAATTGTTATCAGTGGTGGTGCCAGCACAAACAATTTAAGGGCAAATAGAGGTGGGGTTAGCCAACATTATAAGAAGCAAACATCTATATAGAGGGGGACGGATTTGTTATGTGGCATAGCCACTGGGGTGGCCCACACTGTGTGGGTCAGTCCCTCAGTGTTTGCACCGGGCTGAAATATATAACTTTATTGCAAAATTAAATCCGTGACGCATAAAATCATCTTCGGCCACCTTGGCGCGCGCGACATATAAGTGGATATGTTCAAATGTTGCTTCTGAACACTCATTCATTCTGTCGCAGTCTCAGTAAAATGGTAATTCGTTACGGTTGCCTGGGCCACTGCTACTGTATTATAGTAAATATTTCGATAAGGGATTAATCTTTGCAGGCTTGTGTGTGTCACTATGTGACGAGAATTATGTTTTGCTCTAGTCTGAGTTTGGCGCAGCAGCCGGGCAGGTGGTCATTATTCCACATCATTTTCCCACGAGTCGATTAACTTTTCCACCTTCCACTTTATAGTGTCCTCAATTGTCTACAATAAAAGAACATGTAAATATATTAATGTATAAAACACTTATAATAGAACAACACATGATGAAGGCCTATATCTTTCTTTTGTATTTTACAGGTGTTGTGACCTACAAGTCGTATCAACCTTGTCAACAAAGCGAATAATGACATCGGTCCTTCCTTAATTATATGCAATTGCATTTGATACATACCAAATAATGTATTGAGCTACGGTGTTATGTAGCTCGTGCTCTAAATTTTCGTTTTTTATACGTTTTCGTCAAACTTGAGCACTCAGAGAAGAGTCTAGTTAAACTTTTCTAAATGGTCTCAACTATTTCCATTATGGAAACTGGTACATGACATGAAATATATGTTATGTATACTGTCATGTAATAACATTATATGGCCTATTCGATCAGTGGGTATTTATTTCCAAATATCGTTTGTCGTCTACTATAGCTCGTCCTTTAACTTGAACTAATGGCATCCACTTTAAGAGAGTTGCTTGTACAAAATGCTCATAGAGTTTAACATTTTCCCCACGTCATTTCTATATATCGGGACCTTTATCGGGACCTTTATCGGGACTTTTATGGGGACCTTTCTCTGTATCTATTTTTAAGAACCAATCAGAACGCCTAAAATATTCATAATTCAACATTAATGTAGCTTGAACGCGAAAAAGGTATGACTGTCAATTTCCGTAAGACCCAATCACAGAGACTGAATACGCCCCTCAATTAGCTCTATTGAAATACTGTGTGGATTTGGCGTAGGCCAAATGTATGCTTTCTGTGCTTATATATTAAGGGAGTCACTAAGTGTTTTCATAATTTTACTTACATAATTTTTTTATTATATCGAATCAAATTATAATCAAGCATAATCAAAAGGATCAAAGTGTCTGTTTTCCTTGATTTTCTCATGTGTCGTGACGTATAACTGAGCCCCATGGCCCTCAATTCAATTTACAACAATAATACAATGCAAATACAAATAATAAAACTACAAAAAATTATAAAAATATACTACTTTTATTAATTAATATTATTCTACCCAGCAGAATATTCATTTTATGTCTCTTTGACTTCCCCAAAGAGACTCAAGGGGACCCAAAGGGATATTTTAAAGTGATTTCAATTCACCAATGGGACATATCTGAGCCCCAGCTGGGCTCAGGCCTGAAATATACCGTACGTTGATGTGGGTCCCATGTGGGTTACAAATCAATCAATCCAATATCAGTCAATCAATATCCTTTATTTAAAGGGACACAAATAATTAACACAGTTTTAACTCACCAACCTCCAACATTTGTATTAGATCCTGGATGGGACGGTCCAAGAGCTCCGAGACCTGCATATTATACGGTACCATGTACCACAATTTCACCGACTTTTGTATATATCTTGCACTTTCGTCTATATCCTTGCACTTTCGTCTATATCCTTGTACTTTCGTCTATATCCTTGCACTTTGCTATGATATTTGTTACTATATATATATTTACTTATT
The DNA here is from genome assembly GCA_027574765.1 of Molpadia intermedia. Taxonomy (NCBI): domain Eukaryota; kingdom Metazoa; phylum Echinodermata; class Holothuroidea; order Molpadida; family Molpadiidae; genus Molpadia; species Molpadia intermedia. Next base: position 2,581 of record JAODAF010152102.1, on the reverse strand, counting down.
TATACATTTTATATAAAAGATTGTACATGGATGAGGCTGACCAACTGTTGCAAAGAAACTCCTTGAAATCAACATTTTGATAAATTACCAAGTTTACCATTTTATTGAAACAAACATCATTGCATGGTGCAACAACTGGTCATTTTACAAGAGAATTAATTAGTGTGTAGGAAACATGGAGGAATGCTGAGGGTTTTATGGGCCAGAAACCCGGAAGCTCCAGACCTTCAAGCCCCCATAATATCACCAGCCTCCCCGGGTCCCGCCCCATCTTCGCCGTTCCTGAATGGTGATCTCATGTTGAAGTTGAACGCCTCCCAGATTTTACACGATCAATAATTTAATTATGCTATGCACTTTAACACCCAGACCGAGCAGTTTCCAGAGCGCAACACTTGATCGACGGTTGAATGGAATTTTCGAATTAGCATGGTTCAATTACACCCGTAATCTGTTGATCACATCATAACAATCTGGGGCACTTTCCTGTCGGCCTGGTCAAAACACCGGGCTACTATACTTTAGTATTGAACTCTGTGTGAACCTGTATACACATTTCTTAGGTTTCAGTCGAAGGAGAAGACCATAAGGTATACACGTATATACGCATCACGCGTGCTCGAAACTTCAAACAAGCAAATAATATTTCTAAAACTGATTTATATTTCAAACAATTTTATTATACATTTCTACAGCCTACAAACATTTCTACAGCCTTCGAACAAATAATATGTTCTTCAAACAATGTTCAATATAAATGTTTGAACCTATTTCAATATATGTTTCAAATAACTCTCAATATATATAAACGACAAATCAAACGACTTTCAATATATTCATTTCAAGCAATTTCAATATATATATATGTTTCAAAAGCAATTTCAATATATATATATATGTTTCAACAATTGTCAATATATATGTTATACACGTCTATACGCATCACGCGTGCTTGAAAAACGTCAAACAACTAAACTATATTTCTAAAACTGATTTAGATTTCAAACAATTTTATAATACATTTTTACAGCCTACAAACATTTCTACAGCCTTTGAACAAATAATATGTACTTCAAACAATGTTCAGTATAAATATTTGAACATATTCCATATATATTTCAAACAACTTTCAATATATATATTTCCAACAATTTCAATTTTATGTTTCAAAACAATTTTTAATATATATGTTTCAAACAATTTCAATATATATGTTTCAAACAATTTCAATATATATGTTTCAACCCTGAACTTCAATTTATATTTTAAATAAACAATATATATATTTGTATCAAGCAACTTTCAATATATACGGCATGTTTCAATATATATTCCAAACAACATTAATATACATTTCAAACAATTTTCAATATGTTTCCAACCAGTTTCAATATATATTTCAAATAAACAATATCTATATTTGTTTCAAACAACTTGCAATATATACAGTATGTTTCAATGTATATTTCAAACAACTTCAATAAACATTGCAAACAATTTTCAATATGTATGTTTCAAACAATTTTCAATATATATATTCAAGCAATTTTCGATATAAATGTTTCAGCCAGTTTCAATATATATTTTATAAAAACATATCAATCTATATATGTTTCGAACAACTTCAATAAACATTGCAAACAATTTTCAATATATATGTTTTAAAACAATATTCAATATATAAGGCAAGTTTCAATATATATTTCAAATAACTTTAATATACATTTCAAACAATTTGCGGTAGGCCTATATATGTTTCAAATAATTTTCAATGCATATGTTCAAACATCTTTCAATATATATATGTTTCAAACAACTTCAATATATATGTTTCAACCAACTTTAGTATATATGTCAAATAATATTCCATTCAGTTTCAATATTATATTTTAAACAAACTTCAATATCTATATTTGTTTCAAACAACTTTAAATACTGATATACGGTATGTTTCAATATATATATTTCAAACAACTTTATTATACATTTCAAACAACTCTTAATATAGGTTTCAATCAACTGCATCCGAAGAATGCTTAAAAGTTTTCACATTTTCTTTAAATTATTCATCGCGATGATGGAAGCGAAAGGAGTGAATTCGAACATTATTTGCAGAAGCATTATGAGAAGCATTTTCAAAAACTCCCAATTAAGCAACTTAACAAGGCGTGACAATTGAAATAATCCTAGGCTACCGGGCGATACGATACCATCAGTTAGGGTATATGATAATAATCAATCACCATGCAGAGAAATATGGCACTATAGTGCACTATACTCCATTATTGCGAACTAGATGCGGTGGAAACCCCCACACCCCTCGGGTCGATGCTAGCTCCACCATTGACTGCGAATATAAGATCTTAAAGTCGATACACGTCCAAGCCTTGTATGCCTATCATTCGGTGGGTTGCCAACTGAGTCACGCGTCAATTCATACAATGATTTCAGATAACAGTCCATAACATTTTATCGAGGGCGGTTCGGATACTGTCCATCACAATGGTTGAGAGGGGGGGGGGGGGGTTTGTATAATTTTGGGTGCGGATGCAAAATGCTATATTATGCAAAATTGAAATAA
>JAODAF010151992.1:0-10232 GCA_027574765.1 Molpadia intermedia | reverse complement strand
ACACACGCATACTTGATCGCATAGATTCCTTTCGCCTTCGGCAAGGAATCAAAAAGTAAGGGGGGACATTCTGCCTTCCCCCCACCCTCCAAATCAATGCCCATGCTATAGAAGCAAAATGGTGTCATGTTTAAAGCTGGAAAGATGTATAATGGGAGTGGGTGTCTCCCTTGTATTGTTTGTTAATTGACAGGTCTATTGATGCAAAATGGTTTCATGTTTAATGCTTTATAGACATTCAAAGTAGTGTTTGCAGACAAAATGTTGGAAGAGAATGAGGCCTGATGTCAAAGTTTTCATCAAATTTCCAAGGAGAAAATTATCTCCCCCTTGCTCTATCCTGCAGACTATACCCATGCTTAATTTTGTTTCATGCATTGAAGCTTTTATTGTGTCAATTAATTATGCCAACTATAATTCAATAAACCCAATTTGTCACATAGACCATCCTTAATCACATTTGCTTATATGTGAGACTTAACGCTGTGTGCAAGTGGGGTATACAACAGAGCAAATCTGCCAAAAAAGCTCCAATTTTAATCTCGTAATTGAATGGAGTAAACTGGCTCGCTTCAACCATATAGCAAAACAATATTAACAAATCACTTTAAATTAAACCATTGGTCACCTGCATCTGGGGATTCTGCATAGAAAACATGATGCTCTAACTTGCAATCATATATAGTTCAATGAACCTAACTGTTCCCCTTAATGCATGTAATCTCATCTATATACAAATATTATAAGCTGTATGTAAACAACAGTTGTTTCATACTAAATTATTTGATAGTATAAAGTATAGCCCAGTTGAAGGTTATTGCCACAAAAAGTTACTGATCATGATAGTTCAGTAAAAAAAATAAGTATACAATTTGTGTTTTATTCCCACAAAATCTGAAAATTGTTTTATGTTTTGCCAAAACATTAATGCTCAATGTTTTAATTTACCATAACTTTTGCAAAGTTAACCTTCATACTGTATGTCATAGTATTACACGATCCTGATACCCAAATATCACAGAGTAGTGCATGAAATTACCAATGCTTATGTGTGCGGTTTCTATGTGTGTGTAGTTCATAGTGAGGTGATTAAATTACATACACGATACATAAACCCACTGTGACATCTGTCTAGTAGACAGCATTTTGTACAGAGTTACCATAAATTAAAAATATTGTTTGTTATAGTTTGTATGCATAATCTATAGTCACTAATTTGCCAAAATTAGAGAAGGCGGCCAAGTAAGCTAGGGTTCTTTACAGTACCATACATGCATTTTAGTGATTTATTAATCTTGCAAAATCATGAGTGAAACGTTTTTTATTTTTGATAGTCAGTCAGATGAACCCTCTAGGGGTTGGGTCATATCTGGAGCATGTATATATAGTACACTACATTGTACAGCCCGGGTCAAAATCAATGGTGGGCCAACAGAGCTTTTTATTCATTAATTAAGCTGATCATTTAGAAACTGCTATAATTTTTGACTACATACTTTAATAGTTTGCATTGAAGAATGGATTATAGTGACTCATCTATCCCTCTTGCCCCACCCCTCAGGACCATAGAGAGTACAGTGTATGCCATATATTGATCACTATCCTAAAGACAGATGGTGCCCTAGGTATAAATTTTCCAGCTATTCATTAGTAGCAGTTTATGATGAGCACCCTTGTGCCTGAGGTTTCCTTTAGTAAAATTTATTGAAACTAATTCTTTATGACATTGACATACTGTCTCACTTTTTTATTACTACTAAACTGACACACTATCAACAGTGGATTAAAATACCTGCTGGTTTACTTCATTATTGCACAATTTACAAACAAACCTCTAAATTTCCGTAGCATGAGCAAAGCTAAGTTTTGTCCAAAAATCTCATTAGGAGTCCAAATATCTCATCAGTGATTCACATTCAGACAGCTGTTTTCAGTTGTTTATATCAACTTTTACTTTACGGGTCTTCATAATATAGATATATCATAATATACATCAACACATGTATTCTTACAGTCAAATTTCAACATGACAAACTATCCCTATCGTACCTGTGGTATTAGGAGGGGTTGGGATATGTAATATATGGTTGTGTCAATATATACAGTATACTGTACATGCATTCTATAAATCTAACAGTGATCTGAGTATATACTCATGTCAAATTAATCTTGGAAATATTAGAAAGGGTCATGCTGGACCTCTGCCAGTGTCACAACATTGAAGCAAGGTAATAAGGTCACCAGACAAACTCTCCCCATGATAAGGAAAGGTTGGGATATGTGAAACAAACATGAAATTTCACAGAGAGAGCACCTTTATACTCAACATTTCAAATTAATCTTAGGAATAAGTTCTAGAATCATTACAAATAGGTTAAAGCTGCACCTCTGAAGTCACAATAAACAGCATTGAAGGAAAATAATTATAAATCACCTGACAAATTCCATGGTAAGGAGGGGTTGGGATAAAACAAACAAGAAAACTCCAGCCATCCAGCAAGAAGCAAGATGAAGCAGCGAGCATGGAAGTACAGTTGTTCATGCCCTTGCTAGGAAAAGCTGATCCTATCCACATTAGCTATGTTAGGAACAAGGGCTATTAAACCAGTATTCACCTTTAAAGTTATTAGAGACCGACAGCGTGTTACATGTATATAAATTTGATAATTTCAAGCATGTTACAGATATCTTTTTTTAATTGACTTTTCATGCAAAACTTCTTTATTTACAAGTATCTATACTTGCTGAACATCTACATGTATATAGCAAATTCTAACTTAAGCTAGTAATTTGAACTTTATGCCAAGTAGAGGTTCAGCATCATGCCGCATGTTTAGTAAACACTGTATGCATGTTTCATTCCTCCTGATATAATTATTCTACTATATCTGGGATTATTTTATATCTTTTGCACTCATTGCTTGAATATAACCTGGAATATGACATCTCGTCATCTTGACAGGCATGCAGGGAGTACTGGTGTAACTTCACGTGTATGACGTAGCAGGACATTATATATATATATATATATATAAGGTTACCGGTTTACTAGTGAGAGCTTAGATGCAGTTGAAGAGTGTTTTGCATAAGGGACAGGGACCTGTAAGGATAGACCGATGGAGATCCAGCACTTCAAAGCTCTATAATTGACTTGTCGCGATTGAAGGGGCCACCTATTAAAATGCCAACATACCACAAAAGCGACATCCTTAGGATTTGTAAAAACACCTGAAGGCCACATAGAGGGGTAAATAATTTGACAATGATATCACTCAAATGACAGGATAGGTTGAATATTAACTTCACCTAGTTTCAAATAAATACAAATATCATATCATAGTATTGTTTTTCTTTATGGAGGAGAGGGGGGAGCCTAACTACTACACCTTTCTGGTAAAGACATCACAGGACATTGTGGAGCATACAGGATGCCATTGGGACAAGGTTACAAGTGTACCAGTGTAAGATTAGAAGACATAAGGGACATGTAAGGATATGGGGGGGGGGACTACTGCACCTCTCTGGAAAAGGCATCACGGAACATTATGGCGCATATGAGATGCCATTTTGGACAAGGTTACAAGTTTACCTACTGTAATTTCATACAAGCACTAATGTCATTGCATGTTAAATATTCATTGTAGGAACTATATTACTATCATGCCTCTCTGGGAATATCACCATGGGACATTATGGAGCATATATGGGACGCTGTTTGGGACAAGGTTACCGGTGAAAGATTAGACTTAGAAGAGCGTATTGCCTCTGGAAAGGTAAGGATAAACCAATGGAAATCCAGCACTTCAAAAATAACTTTGATTGAATTATAGGGGCCTACGCACCATACAATGTATGTCAACATACCTCAAAAGCAACATTTATGTTTAGACTGTAAAAGCACCTCAAGGCCACATATACAGGGGTAAATCATTCAGATGATAGGAACATTGGGTTTATCTTGGTCTACTTTCAAACAACAATAAACGTCATTGCATGATAAAGTCTTTCAGAGAACTTTAGATACATGTTTCACATGGCACTTCTTGTGAAATGCCATCAAAAAGTAAACTCTAAACATAAACATTGTTGCCTAAAATAGAGGTGTGATAAATTCAATGAAACAAGATTTGTTTTTTATCTGGTATCAGAGACAGTTTTGTTACTTGGATAGCTAGCTGGTAAATCGTGGACCAAAAGATTGATATAATAAACAACAAATAGAAAATAAAAATTAATGCTAATAATGTAAAACGATAGCCATCATTGTACACAAGATCCAAAACAATGAAATATCTCCCATAAAAATACTTGAAAATAGATGATGCTAAAATCTGCGTAGTTCATGTGATGGAACATTTCGGAAATAATGTAATACTTAAAACTTAGGTCTGTTTTGGGTAGTAATTAGGGAGGCCAGGCGTGAAGTAATGTAGCCATAAATAAATGCAAGACATTAGCAGGAGGCTAGCCTAATTACGCACACAAGTGTAAGGATGGGGTGGACACTAGGGAAATAGAGAGAAACCAAGAGAATATCATCCTAACAGATGTCAACAAATGGCAACAAAAAGATACTCATCAGTAAATAGTTAGGAACCCCTCCTTGTAATCCATTTTGGCCAAAAATGAAAAATTTAAGTAAAATGATATATAGTCAAAAATAGATCAAAAAAGGTAAAAAAAAGGGATGCCATTTTTAGACAACATGCAGTTGACGATCTATTGCAAATGTATTATAGTATACAGGGAACGTTGTAAAGTCTGGGTAAAATACTTCAATCCAGGGACCTGCTTCTTCTCGGTCTCATGGGTATAAAAATAGAGAAGACATAAGTAGAGGTATGAGGTAATTAGTAGTAACAAAGAAAAATCATTAACAACCTTGCTGAATGACATAATTCTCAAATCCAGCACTCAACTTCTCCCTGGGTGCCCACTCATGCGGTAGAAAATATGCCAGATGCTAGATTCGCATGTAATTAAGGAATATATATAACAAGATGTATGAGATAAGTAGAAGTGAAGTAAATAACAACCTTGCATGAAGCCATCTCCTAAGAGAGCTAGGCAACAACTGGCCATGAAGAAGAAATATTCTGAATACAAAACACCTAGAGCAGATTATCATCAAATAGAACGGATCATGCATTATTCCCCTAAGATATTATATTCTCAATTACTGCTGATGATAAATGCCGCTTCTAAAATCACTGATTATAGCTACAGTAGTTTGGTGAGATCACAGATACTGTAAGGTTGACATTATAATCACATGCACCTCCACTGGAGCACAGACAGCATTAATGTACCGTACTGTAGTGGTACACGGGGAAAATCACTGTACACATACTGGGAACCAGCTTTATCTCTCTCTAAAAAAGAATTCAACAAAATGAGATTGCTATACAATTTAAATGCATACATCCACTACTTCAACAGGAATCAGCACATAATAATTCTGTCCAAATTCCAAGCGCATGCATTTTCGACAGGTTGACAAATCTTCCCCATGGGCAAATCTTTCTATAGTGATAAATTCTTAAGTGACATTTCAAAATTACCTTCCAATCACAAATTGTGAATTGATTTGCCAGTCACATGGTTCATTCCACATTCCTGATTTTCCTGAAACAGTTCTCAAGCCTTTAATTCTAATCTAGAAAGGGCAATAACACATTTCCCTGAATTTTCCAGAAAAAACAATCACCAGTATTAAAACTGTGTCAAGTATGAGCATGAGAGACCTCATTTACATCAAAACCAAGAAAATTACCCAAGGATATTCAACATGACAAACATTTATCTCCAAGAAGATTTTAAAATTGGTTGTGAGCATATTGAGCAGATCTAAACTATTCTTGCATTCTGCATACGAAATGACATATATCTATAGAGCCTACATTATACATATTATACAAAACTTACCTGGTTTGTGATTTTACGTAGTTACAACTTACCTGTATCCTATTACACAATTGCACATGATCGTCAACAGCATGTGGTATAAAATGGCACCTTTCTTCCACCGTAGCCCCCTGGCCCGCCGTAGGTGAACAGCGCCCTCACCCGGCCTAAGATTGAAGCACACGCTGTGTGTTTTAACCCCAATCAGCAGGAGAAGGAAGGCCAAGAATGGAGAACGGAGACGAGCCAAGGGACCCGGCGGAACGACTGAAAAAGATGTGAGAAGGTTAAACAGCAGTACATTACTAGAGGAAGCTCATGACTGTGATAAAATGTACAATATGAGCAGAACCTGTAGTATAAACAGAATGACTTACACAAGAGTAAGAGGAGAGAAGAACAACTCACCGTAAACAGATCTTTGATGAGGTGTTGTAAATTCCCGTTCATCACCCGTTCCCGCCTGGTAGAGGTACTCGTCTTGTCAGCAGGTTGACCTGTTTCAGCTTGATGGATCGCTGCTGAGTCACGAGAGGCCTCCAATGGTACTGTGGCTAGTTTCCTCTCGAAAACAAGGCGAGGAATAGTGATGAATAAAGCCAGTGGTACTGTGGCTAGGTTTCTCACTCATCCAATGCGGTAAAACGTTCCCGAAGGTAGAGTAAGATCAAGTGTATGGTTCTTAAATAAAGTCAGTAGTGAGAGGTCCGATGGACCAGGACCGAAGCGGGGTGGGAGGCGGGATAGGATACAGGTAAGTTGTAACTACGTAAAATCACAAACCAGGTAAGTTTTGTATATTTTACGCAGTTACAACATTACCTGTATCCTATTACACAATTGCACACAGAATAGCACCGCTAGAGCGGTGGGCGGTTCGGTCCGAGGGACCTTCGTCCCGGACCGTCCACTACTGCGCGGCCAAAAGACCCTTCCGCATGGACAATGTCCGTTAAGTAACATGACACAAAAGTGGATGGAGTCTTCCAGGCAGCGGCCTTTAAAATGTCGGGAAGGGCAACCCCAGCGAACAGAGCTTTGGAGGTAGCCTGTCCTCTGATGTCATGAGCTCGCGGGTTGGAGCCCGGAGTAGCGTGTGGGGTTATGATCTCGATGAGCCACTTCGAGATAGTGTCTTTCGAGACTGCCGTGTAAGGTCGCCTCGGGATAATGAAAAGGCGGTCTGATTTTCTAAGGTCGCGAGTCCTACTGACATACCATTTAAGAGCCCTGACGGGGCACCAGAGTCTGTCCTCTCGGATGGAAGAGAGAGAGGAAATGTTAGGTATGAAAATATCGCCTGGGATAAAGTCGAGTGTCTGATTCTTTGGGAGGAAGTGATGGTCCGGGATTAACCTGACTCCTCCTGGATCAAAACGAATATGGCCTGGTTTAATTGATAGGGCCTGGAGACAACTACGACGCCTCGCTGAAGCGGCGGCAATGAGAAAGAGGGTCTTACGGGTCAGATCTGGTAAAGAGGATTCGTGAATGGGTTCGAAGGGTGACGTAGCCAAAGCACGTAGGACGCTATTGATAGACCAAGAAGGACCTAAGGATCTAACCCTTGGTCTAGCGTTAAACATTCCCTTGAGGAGATGGTGGATCGCCGAGTTGGATCCTAAAGAAGAGCCGTCCGGGAAACCTGAGTGAATAGCGGCGATGGCCGAGCGATAATTTCTAATTGTCGAGACCTGCTTTCCTTCATCAAAGAGGGTCTTAAGGAAAGATGCTACATTAACTAGAGAGGCCGAAGCGGGATGTATCTCGTTGTCCTCACACCATTTGTAAAACCTTCTAAGTCTAGAGTCATATGTTCTAACTGTGGAGTGTCTACGAGACCCAGAGGCGAGGACTGCAATGTCTGTTGGAAGGCCCTGCAGTCTGAGGCAATCCCTGAAACTTTCCAGACAGCTAGGCGGAGGTGGCTGAGGCTGAGAGCGTAGTGCTGGCCTCGACAAGGAGGGGCGAGGATCTCCTGCCTGGTTGGAAGGCTGTATGGGAGATCCATGAGGAGGTTGAGTAGAAGGGGGAACCAGGGTCTCCTCGGCCAGAAGGGGAGTATCAAGAGTACCCTGGCTCGGGAGGTCTGGATTTTTAGGAGGACTGGATGGATGAGACTCAGGGGAGGAAACGCGTAGGCGTCCAGGTTGTCCCACGGAATGGACATTGCATCGAGAGCAAAGGCCTCTGGATGAAACATCATGCAACAGAAGGTTGGAAGTTTGGCATTGGACGGATTTGCAAAAAGGTCGATGTTCGGTCTGCCGAATTTGTCGAACAAAAGGTTGCACCATTGCTGGGATAGAGCTAATTCGTTTGGGTTTGCCTTGCCTCGGGACAGAGCGTCCGCAAGGACGTTTTCCGTTCCCGGGATGTAAGAAGCCCTGGGGAGGATTTTGCGTTCTACGCACCATAGCCATAGGTCCCACGTAGCCACGCACAGGGACGGTGAGTGAGTTCCGCCCTGGCGATTGATATAAGAGACCACGGTTGAGTTGTCGGAGAAAATTGTGACTCTGGAATTGGCGAGGTACGGGGCGAAGTGCCGTAGGGCCCTGTCGACTGCGTAGAGCTCTAGGAGGTTGATATGGAGTGCCGACTCGGTAAGGTTCCAAATTCCTGAAATTGTTTTGTCTTGGAACCACGCTCCCCAGCCTAGGAGGGATGCGTCCGTAGTTATGGATAACAGAGGTCGTTGGTCTCTGAATGGTCTGCCCATGTCCCAATTTTCTGAGTGTAGCCACCAGAGAAGGTGTGGTCTGACAGAGGGTGAAGTCGGAATGGGGACAAGGATCTGACGCGTGCTCGGTTTGAAAACCGACAGCAGGTGTAACTGTAACGGCCGCATCCTGAGGCGGCATAGAGGAATGATATCTACCAGACTTGCCATGTAGCCTAGCATACGGAGCCACGAAACGGCTGGGTTGTAGGGTTTGTTTAGAATGAGGGAAACTCCCGACCTCAAGTCTTGGATCCTCTCGGGTGTGGGTTTGACCCACCCGCTGGCAAGCTCGAGGCGTGCGCCTAGATATTGAACCTGTTGGGAAGGTACGAGATTGGATTTTTCCCGGTTGATGATCCAACCCAAGAAGGTAAGGAGATCGAGTGTTAGATTCACGGCGTGAGACGTTTGACTTGGCGACGTACCCACGATGAGCCAATCGTCCAAGTAAACGAAGAGGGACACGCCTTTCTTCCGTAGTTCGGCTGCTACGGTACCTACAATTCGAGTGAAAACTCTCGGGGCTGTGGATATCCCGAAGGGAAGGCAGACGAACTTGAAAGTCCGAAGTCTGTACTCGAACGCCAGAAACCGTTGATGTTCTCTGGCGATCGGCACATGTAGGTAAGCGTCCTTTAAATCCACCGTCGACGCCCACATTCCTTTCTGAAGAGAGGGGATAATGGTCGCCAGGGTCTCCATCCTGAAATGACGTGGCCGAATAAAGTGGGTGTTGAGGCATTTTAGATTCAGGATGGGGCGCCATGATCCCCCTTTCTTCGGAGTGAGAAACACCGATGATCGGAAGAGGGGTCCCTCCTCTCCCGATATCGGTTTGATAGCCTTTTTCCGGAGTAAGTCCTGAAGGCCGGACTCTAGAGCCTCCAGCTGTTCCGGGTCCCTGGGTATGGGAGTGGTTTTGAAAGATTCGCCTCGTGGAGGTGGTGAGGTGAACTCGATGCGGTAACCGTTTAGGATAATGTCCAAAACCCAGGGATCCGGATTGATGCTGGCCCATTGATTTGGGAAATATAATAGTCTCCCCCCCACCTCGGGTGGAACCGGGGTGGGGTGGGCACCCTTAGGGACGGGCTTTGAAAGAGGACACAGCCTGACGGACCCCTCGGTCTCGTCGAGTCCCACGAGTGAAGGAAGATCGTCTGTTAGAACGTGTCCAGGATCTAGGTTGGTCGGTGTAGTCCCGATCTCTGCGGACCGATCTCTGTGGGACTTTACCTCTAAAACTACGGGTCCTAGGCCGGCCCCTCGACGAGGACCTTAGTTGGGGTTGGCGTCGGGAACTTTGAGGAGTGTACGGCTTCTTGAAGGCCGTCTTGTCCAGGGCTTCCAAGCGTTTGACCTCATCCTCGAGCTCTATGTGAAAACGGCCGGCGAAAAGATCGTCGCCTACATAGGGAAGCTTCAACAGGCGTTCCTTGACCTCCGATGAACGCCAGTTCATCGCCGACACCACATTGCTACGCCTAGAGTCGACTGAACGGATGGCAATTCTAGCAAACTGATCGAAAGCTAACCTAGCTAAAGGGCCCAGGAGGAGCATCAAGTTACTGGCCTCCTTTCTGCTGACCTGCTGTGGGTCCTC
>JAODAF010151881.1:0-10233 GCA_027574765.1 Molpadia intermedia | reverse complement strand
AAGGGTTGATATTTTGGGACAAATTTGAGACATTTTGGGACATATTAAGCCAAAATTTTTGATGATATATAACACATCATTTAAATTGTAATATTCCTCTAAGCAAGGAACCATAGTGCCCTTGGGCTCTTGTTATATTTTTTGAGAACCCATGCATGCCAAGTATTTCCTGGAATGGTTTTGATGTGTTGCATAATTGATGGAAAGTAAGATCATGTAAATTAAGATTCTTAATTAAGTTATTTTATGAATTAATTTAAAGGTTAAATTATGGCTACCCTAAAAGGTCCTATAATTTACTTTATTTATTCCTTACCTGTCACTTGCACAAATGCACCCTTCTACCATATCCAAAACTCTCTTGGTAGAGCTTTAACACCATTTCCATATATGGTACTGCCGATGCAGCAGTAGAGCTAGCGGTTTTGACCAGGGGGCGGTTTTGTATGTTTGGTGCTAAAATGCCAATGATACTACATTAAAAGGGTGCCAGTATTCACATTTTGCCAGCAAGTGGAGGTTGGCGGACACTCCCCCTCCCCCCTTTGTCAATGCAATCTCTGCCACTGCCCCAATGGCCAATGACAAATATTATAATTGGGAATGCAATGAAACCTCATTCTCTGCATCTTTTAACTCTCTCAAAACGTCAAAAGCATTGTTTTCTTCTGAATTTTGTTACTGAACTGTGTGGAATATATGGACCATTTCAGATCTTCTTTCATATATAAGTTGCTATATAAGTTGCATTCAGTGTTGTGTAATAAAGGACCATTCCAAAGTACAGTAGCTTAAGCATAAATGAGCCTACCTACAGAAAACTCATACTATACAATGTATACTGTAGAACAAACAAATGAAGATGTTGTATGTACAGTATTGTTTCATGGTCATAGACATATTAATGATGTCACAAGTGGGACCATTTATTTCAATTAGACTTTGAACTATCTGAAGTAATGACATTCATATTTAATGATTGCTTTGTGCTTCAGGTCCAATGACTGCTAACTATATACATACTGTAGTAAACATTAAGCTGATCGATCATTGACAGTTTATAGTGGCTTAGGGCTTGAAGTAACTTATACAGCTTTATTCTAAACATGATAATTTGTTGTTTTCTGTCATATAAGACCTTTATGAGGACAATGCATATCTGAAAATTTTTCCAAATATTGGTATCGGTATCGGCATAGACCCGATGTTAGGAAGGCAATATCGGATATCGGCCAAAACCGATATCAGTCAAAACCGATATCAGTCATATCGGCCCAACACTATTCATTATATGACATCAACTGTTCCCTCCAATATTTTTTAAGAATGAACAAGTATAAATTGAATGTGATCTCCCTACACTTAACATGCACTGTTCTGTCATGTATCTACTCTCAAATTGTTTTTTTACCACCGAGACCTGTTCCTCTGTATGTATCTCCCAAACTTCTGATGCCCTCACCAGAAGTCAGGTACAGTAGCTATATATGTGTTTGCTTGTATTCTTCATTAATAATTGCTTGTATATTTCAGAGTACTTAAAAAATATGGGAAATTTATTTGGCTAAGGCTTATTGGCTGTGAGTGTTTTAAGTAACCCTAGAACCCTAATTACTTAGTTTAGTTACTCTATTGTCTGTTCAAAAGAAGGTTTCACTATGAGCAGACGCACTATTCTAAGCTTAAAATTCCTGCCTATTCTGGTTTTTATTTATAATAACCAACAACCAAAATAGCACCAATCTAAATAAATCTGATCTATTTGAAATATATCAGTTTTCGTCCACCCAGGCAGGATTTACAGTCAATCAACTTCCTGCTTTACAGAAGGTAATTGGAGACTTTGCAGAAGAGAAGATTCATGAACCATGAATCTACTGCACATGGTAGATATTTTGAAATCAATAGTTAGAACCAAAAAAGAACCATGGTGAGTCTGCTCATAGTGTTTGCTAAAGTAGTAAATGTGTTCACTTGGTTTGGATAGCGTACCGGTTATATCCCGTTCTTGCAAATTTCTTAAAATTTACTTCACTCCTACTTACCTCATACCTTTTACCTATGTATTCCCGAATACCAGCGAATTTAGCATCTTGGCAGAACTATGTATTCAGCCTTAGCCTTCACTATGAAACCCTGCTATACTATGTATATGCATTGTGTTTGACAGAGTTTGTTTATAGTTGCAGTTTAACATTATTCTCTTCCTGTGAAATTATCAATCAATTTAGGCCTTTTAATTGTTAACTTCCTCTTCTAACTTTAAACTTTTACTTTTGTGTATATTTCTTACATTATATAGCAGTACTATTTGAAAATATATTTTGATAAAGAATTATCAATGAATGGATATATTTTTGGCAAGCATGCAGAGCCAATGTGAGCATAGTCCATAGCAACCCAAGATTTTAGACATTTACTGCATGTACCTGTACAACTAGTTACATGTAGTATGCAAAGTGAAATTTATTTGCTACTACAAATGCAAATATATGACTTTATCCCCCAAATTGGTCTGTGCAACTTGTTCCCCCAAAATTCAGTCTGACAACATGCCTGAATATTATATGAGCCTATGTGATGCCAGTAAATATATCCCTGTTTGTCTATCCACATGTTCATCCATCAGCAAAGTGAGCAAACGTTTAACATTTGCTGTTAATCCCTTCGTTGAAGTGTGTGATGGTTACCAAATTTGTAAGGTTAGCTCCACTGCATGGGACGGAGCACACATGTATGTAAAGTAATAATAATAATTTGCTGATTTTTCTAGGATAATTGAATTGGCTTTCATACTGTGGTCGGTTCTCAGCAGTTAGGACCATAGGAAAATAAAACGCAAATATTGTGTAAGAATCATAATGCATGGCTGGTATAAAGGAAAATGTGAAGAAGTTGTAAGTAAATAGTAACTTACTGTAGTAAGAGAAGAAATTCTGTGGACAGATAGGTTAGATGAGTGTACTATAAAGGAGGACATGTGAATGCTTAGAATAAAAGAAAGTAAGCCATAGTTGGCAGGCACTAGAGGTATAGCCGTATATATATAAAATGCCACTTCATGCTGAAAACACCCCAGTAGGGAATGGATCAGAAAGTCATCTTGTGCACAGACTTTAATTTATTTTTGTTTATCCAATGTATTCAATGTCTACCTTTCAGAACTTAACAACTTGTTATTGTGTCCTCAGTCTGTCTATTAAGTATATTAACCCTTTCACTGCTAAGCACGTACATTTAATTTACAGTACTCAAAATAATTCTGCTAAGCAGCACGCACAGTACATTTACGTGTTTACGCCACTCTTCAGGGGTTTAGCCAGGATTTGTAATTTGGGAGTCTCAAAGTTTGTTACTGAATAAATATTTACTATCCCAGCCACTTGCTCTTAATACGCCAATGCGAGCACATAACACGAAGTCATTACAGTAAGGGTGATGTCATGGGGCCCACCTTAGGGCCCCTGATGGGGTTCCAGGGGGCAAGGCCAAGCCATATTTAGTGTAGGTCTAATGCCCAAAAACCTTATTTTCTTTTGGCTGTCTCCAAAGGCGTCTCATGTAATTTTAGTCGTCTCCATTACATTTTAGCCGTCTCAAAGACGGCGAGACGCATCGCTGGCTAAAGGCCTGCCACTCTTCCTTCAAAGACTCAGCACCCCATGATTTACATTATCTACACATTATTTCCGCATCTACAGTATGCATACTAGAGGAAACCTAAAAGTATGGACTATCGAATGGTGCCGTTATTTTGTAACATTTTTTAACTACATGTATAAGTGTAGATCTTCAACAAGCAAAACAAGATGTCTGCACCCAGCAAAACAAGGTCTCTGAATGGCCTGTGCATATTGCCAATTTTTGCAGGAGTCAGCAGGGGTGATTCAGAAGGTGATGATACCCGATGGAGAGAAGATAGTTATTTACATTTTACAGCAGCATTCCACAAACTTTTTACTTCCCGGCCTACAAGTGATTCCAGTCACTAAGCCTCGACCCAGCCAGGGACTAAAATACCAACCCAGCCAGAGCAAGACATTCTGATCATGGATGAATTTAATATTTCAGTGTTCTGATATACAATGATTTGACATTATAAGCTGTTCTATCAGTGACACAATTTCGTTATAATTTACAAATTAAATATTATTTAATGAAGAAGTGTAAACATAATTACATTCTAAGATCAAGCTAAGATCCAACAGAAGGCACACTACATTTTAATTTTTGGTCAATATTTTAGCAGGCTTTGCAGCCCCCCAATGATGTTCTGCGGCCCCGAATTGGGCCGCAGCCCATAGTTTGCGGACCGTCGATTTACAGGACTCGTATGAAGATGGAAACCTGTATACCAGGTATCTAAACACACAAAATAGTCCTACTCCTAACAATTAACATTAATGTTATACCTAGTACTAGCCTAACTTAGATGTATGTATGTAAATTGATTCTGCACCAGGCATGCACATACACATTTAATAGTGCTAGCAGTGTTTAAAAAGGTTAAACAAAACATATCTTGTTGAATGATATACACATCCAGTTGGTCCATTTTATGCAAAACATCTGTCAAATGATATTCATTTCTGGGTGTTGCTATCAAGACAACTGACATAACATTTTCATGTGTTTATATTTTTTTCACTAATACATAAACTACACATAGTACACAATACTACATTCCCCTCATGTGATACATTAATATGCCAGGGGCCAGGCAAATACAACAAACTTCTATCTAGTATACATGACAGGGTAGCAAACAATTTTCAGTACAGAGTCATTTATACAATGTATTTAGAAATTGTCAGAGCTGGAAAGTTAACACCAATAACAAACTGCTGTAACATATATCTTCAAGCTGGTCCTTTCTGTGCTTCAATCCATATCTCCTAGGTGATATTTCAACTCAAGATTGATCATCTATATAATATACTATATACACCCTTTCATATTTTTGCCATCTACAGTATAGCAAACTATTTTCAGTACTGTGTCAACATAGCAATACATCTATTCTAGACATTGTCAGGGCTGGAAGTAAAGTTAACACCAATAACAAACTGTCTACATTTATATTCAAGCTGGTTTTTTCTGGCTGTCAAGCTGGTTGTTTGGGCTTCCATGTCTCCCAGGTGATGTTTCACTTCAAGGTTGATCTAATAATCCACCCTTTTATATTTCTGCATGTCATGATAGCAAAGTATAGTCAGTACTGAGTCACCATAACAATACATCTAGACATTGTCAGGGCTGGAAATAAAAGTTAATGTCAATATTAACAAACTACTGCAAATATTCAAGCTGGTCCTTTATGGGCATCCATATCTACCTCCCCAGGTGGTGTTTCATCTCAAGGTTGATCTATGTACACTCTTTCATTCTGACATGGTTGCATTTACAGTGCTTACCAAGTTACCAACTAATACCTTGTCGATACATCAATATACCATATTCCAACCTACTGGCCTTTTCTCAGAAGGAAAGTGGTCACATTCACTTGATTCAGGCCTTACTTTTGTGACCTGTGGGTCCCATTCTTGTTCCTTCAATGGCAGAGTGGCCAAGGCGTTGGACTTGAGATCTAAGGATCGCGGGTTCGATCCCTGGTACTGCCGTTACATTGTGCCCTTTGGCAAGGTACTTTATCCACAATTGCCTCTCTCCACCCAGGTGTATAAATGGGTACCTGTGAGGCAACGGATGGGGGCGCCAGTTGTACGGCCGCCAGGGGTGTAGTTGATGGTGTGAGCGAACGTGCACTTCTAAGTGCAGGCATGGTCTTTATCAGGTTGCCAATGACCAGGGAGTTAGACTAGAACAGCGCCACTGAGCATGAAACTTTGGATATTGGCGCTATATAAATGTGTATCTATCTATGTAATTGCAATTATTTTCATACACCTTAAGTGTCCAGTCAGTGTAAGGTATTCCGATGACAGCATAAATATTTCAGTTTATGATAGCAATATAAATGTATACTAGGTCAACACTCCCATTGTAGTGTGCACTGTGCTGTAAATAGTATACAATATTGAATATGATTGCAGCTGTAGCCTGCTGTGGTTGATCGGGATATTTCCACTATGCAGTATATGCACAGGCCCCTGAATGCAGTTCTCATAATAGTAGTGTTGAGATCATCCTGTGATAATGTGTAGCTTACATGAAGAATATAATGCAGGTCAGTATTTTGGCACATATATAGGTGGCAGGAAATGTCTTGGATTGTGTAATTTGCTGTCGGAATAAGGTTTCTGATCAGATTTAATAATCATTTTGTCATGTGCTTGTGTTTAATCCTTTTCTCTGTATACAACAATAGGTTACTACATTTAAGCTGTCAATTTTTACAGCACTTACTATTAACTTACCTTAGCTTGTTGATATACATCAATATAGCATATTCCAAGCCACTAGCCTTATTTCGAAGGAAAATTATCACCTTTCACCCCTAGAGGCCGCCACCGGTCAGAGGGTGCTCATTCTTATTCTTTCCGCTATTAGGAGTCTTTGCTATTAGCTAAGGCCTCTCACAAAAATCACAGATATTTCAGATTTTATACATTTTTGTGCTCGGTGCTTCGCAGCTTTGAAGGCATACGGAACTTGGAAACTCTTGATATTATTTTAATTAAAAATTCTTACCCGGACCAGTCCATTCACCAAAGCGTAATCCCCCAAAATAAGTTCTTGATCCTGCTAACCAATGTCTGGTTACAAACCGGCAGCTAGTTGTTCCGTGACCCATATTTAGCCTATTCCTCAAGTTTCATCTAAATCTATCCAGAGTATTTTCAGCTCAGCTGCTAAACCCAGAACGGACCCGGTTCTTCACAAATATGCTCGCAGTCCACCCCATGAAACTGCGTCCTTCAATAGATTTTTGTGTTGATAAAGCAATATTGAAGGTAAACAGATATTATGTGTAGTCACTGTGATTCTACTGTGGTGCCACATTATAAAGTTAGAAATAATCTTTTGGAAATTCTTGAAAGATCAGCCTTCTGTAGAACCTCCATTTTAGAGAACAAAAAAAATCAAGTTTAAATTGTTGGATACTTTTGAATTACCTTGCATTGGCTGCATGTCTTGACAATATAGCTACAGTAGTGTAGTGTATATAGTTCAGTCAGTGTGTCAAACACAAGAATGATATACCGCTCCACTAGTCTTGAAATTGTATGCAAGCATTGTATTTCTCATTATCTTTATTTTATATGGGTTTCCAACATTTGAAGAATTCAAATTAAAAAACCTTTGTTATCTATATATTATATACAAAACATTATCCAACCATGTACATGTATATAGTATATTTTACACAGTTACAACATTACCTGTATCCTATTACACAATTGCACATGATCGTCAACAGCATGTGGTATAAAATGGCACCTTTTTTCCACCGTTGTCCCCTGGACAGCTGTAGAAATATGTGTGCTTGGGTAGCAATAACCAATATTTATAGCACTTAACTAACTTAATTACCTTGTTGATACATCAATATTCTAACCTACTGGCCTATTCTTGGAACAATATTTCTTGTTTTCATTCTCCAACTTAAGCTTCATATTTTGACATATTTTGTTTTCCCCGTTTTTAGGTGGATATTGTCATGACAACACTACGGCAAGCATTTGCTGCAGCCCTGCAGCAGAATCGGTGTAATGTAGTCTGTGAGACTTGTCCAATGCACGCCTACCATAAACTATGTTTGGAAGTAAAAGGTAATGATTATATTATGGTTTATCTATTTATGATAGTTGTTGTATTAATCCCTGACTGTCTCCTAACCCCTCCCACCCGGCACAAGTTTTTAGCGCCTTTATATATTATGGAAGGTCTTGTACATGTAGGTCTCAGAGATTTACTCAAGAAAAATAACTCTCACTTACATACAAATAATGCACTATACTTCCACATGCCTTCCCCTAAGTCTGGCAGCTTTAATGCCACTGTTGCTCACTCTTCCCTCCCTATATACCAGTATTCCACCCTCACCAACATACCAGGATCTCACTTAAGCCTATGTAACTACCGCCTCTACTGTTGTTCAGCTTATATTGTACTGGACTCATATAGTATTAAGCATACCATTTTATTTTATATAGTCACTCTTTTTGCCTAATTATTTACACTGTGCTTGGATACTTTTCTGAAATGATCTGAAGTACACTTCATTCTCAAACCAGGTAGTTTTGCTGTATTAGACTTAGTATAAGGATAATACTCAAACCAGCTAGATTTGTTATATTAGATTTGTAGGAAGAGAAATTTGTAGAATCTTGGAACATGAACCAAAAGTAATGGAAAGTTGGCTTTGTGTATATATATGCATATTTATTAGAACTCTACCCCCCCTCCCTATTTTCATTTTATTCTGAGGCCAAAAATTGGCCACGAAAGATGTGGCCTTTACGCCCTATAGTACTGATGGTTTCTTCTTCTGTAGATCTGAGTCCCGAGAAATCCTTGAATGCCATGAGGAAGGCGGTGGAGACGCTGGAGGATAAACAGAAATCGGCACTAGCTGTCTTTTTAAGGGTAAGTTTTGATAGTCAGAAGAATTAGGTTTCAATGACTGGGGTGTGGATGTAGGTAGGCCTTGAAGCATTTTAAACACTACACATGTTCCTGCATTCTTTCCCTGCCGGCTGCTAATACAATGTATGTTAATGTTATTGATAGATTATTAGATTCGTGAACTGAATTCTTCTTATGCCAGAATAAATCATAACATTTTATATAGTTCCATTTAATCAGAAAGCAAAAGAGTAACTGAGCAGGCATGATTTGGTAACTGTATACCCACAGCTAGTATTAGTGCAGTTTTGACAGGTCACAAGTATTGGGTTTCAATGACTGGTGTGTGGATGTACTGTAGGTAGGCCTTGCAGCATTTTAAACACTCCACAAGTCCCTGCATTCCTTCCCTACCGGCTGCTAATACACATGTTAATGTTATTGATAGATTATTAGATTGGTGAACTGAATTCTTCCTATGCCAGAATAAATCATAACATAATATATATATATACTTCCATTTAATCAGAAATCAAAAGAGTAACTGAGCAGGCATGATTTGGTAATGGTATACCCACAGTATTAGTGCAGAATAACACCAAGGTCTGAAGACTGACTTTCAATCAAGGTTTTTGAAACATCCAGCTAAGTTTTACTGGCGGAATACTGTTTTCAGGAACATTATGCATGTGTAGGAAGGTCTGACATATAGCCAGGTTCAAGAGGTAGACTCAAAGGTAAACAATCCTGGAGACAATTGGAAACTGAAGCAGCTCTTCTAGAAGTAGTGCTATGTCCTCTATTGTTCTCCGTGCAGCTGTCGTCTGTATTTTCTGAAAACTTTGGACACTGATATCAGATCAAGTAAACAAGAATTAAGGAAGTTTAATGAATTCATGAACAAGCACCAGTCATTAAGATCCGTCTATCAATATTATTGATACATCCCATACTGAACCCCCATACCGATGTAGAGTAAACGTCGATATATAGTGGACATATATAGTGGATATATAGAAATATCCATATACAAAAACTATCAAGGATATTGACTGTATTAAACTACTTCTGTTATGAGTAGGCCTATAACAATTCCAAAGAAACATAGCACTTGATAATAAAATTTTGCTGAACCAGTAACATACACAAAAAATGTTATCTATATTTTGTGGTTGATATTGTATTTTAGCAATACTGATGGACCGTACCAGCAGGCTTAGGCGTTACTGTAAAATTTAATTACCCGTATCTAATCCAAAAATTACTACATGGTATATTGGTAATTACAGTAACTCCATTGCGCAATTATCAAAATAAATTTCACGCACAACCCGACACATGTATTGTGTCGTTATTTCATGATATCTGCAGCCTGTAGTTCATTATAGTTATTTTCAAATTCATGTCAAGCATAAAATATATATGGGTGGGGCTTGAGACTCAAAGTCTGTACCTAGTACCTACAGTTTTTTGCACTGAAAACACATTGTGGCTTTGTATGTGATTTGGCTTTGCTGTAATTTAATATAGTTTACATGCATTAGTTATGCAAGTGCATGAAAATAAGAGAGGGCTAAACTACCATATTTTACCATACATACACATTATGCAATAAACACGTCTATCCAACAAACAGTGTTTGAACATCTGATCAAGGGATGGTATTTCAGTTTTGCTTTATTCCAGAGTAATTCTTCCAGTGTT
>JAODAF010151880.1:0-17021 GCA_027574765.1 Molpadia intermedia | reverse complement strand
GTAAACTCAGGCCATCCTATGTAAGGTGTAAACTCAGGCCATCCTATGTAAGGTGTAAACTCAGGCCATCCTATGTAAGGTGTAAACTCAGGCCATCCTATGTATTAAAGGTGTAAACTCAGGCCATCCTATGTAAGGTGCAAACTCAGGCTATCCTAGGTGCAACCTACCTAATGAAGCCATATCTAAACAGTATACACGTAGTTCTCAGTGATGCATGTGGTTGTGGCAGATCCAACCTTCCTAATGAAGCCATATCTTAACAGTGTAAGTGTAGCACTCCGTGACTCAAGTGGTTGTACGTGTCAGATCCAGCCTTCCTAATAAAGCCATATCTAAACAATCACGTGTAGGCCTACATGTAGTTCTCAGTGATGCAGGTAGTTTGTGTCAGATCCAACAATGAAGCCATATCTACTGTAAACAGTGAGTGTACATGTAGTTCTCAGTGATGCAGGTGGTTGTGTCAGATCCAGCCTACCTAATGAAGCCATATCTAAACAGTGTACTCTGTGACCCAATTGGTTGTGTCAGATCCAACCTTCTTAATGAAGCCATGTCTAAACAGTGTACATGTAGTTCTCAGTGATGCATGTGGTTGTGTTGTAAATATTTATTAAACCTAAAGATTGTTTAGATAAGATTTTTTCTTGTAATTTCTGAACTGACATAAGTTACCCCCTTCCCAACTTGAGGGAAAACATGTGCGTGATACATGTGACAGGCCGTTGTTCAGTTTCTATAATCAGGGACACTTGTGGGATAAAAAAATCCTTGATAGTTGTAATGCATTATTGGATAGAACATGTTTTCTGGTAACTCCCGGGTGTGAATCAGGTGTAAGAAAGAAAATGGAGCATAAAACCTAAAAAAATCTTCTCAATCTACACTAATCAAATTTAACATTACTTTTTGCGCTAGATGTTTACCCACCAATCACAAGACTGGTTCTATTTAACTTAGAAGTGTTTAATTGTAAACATATAGTATGATATGTCAACATCAGTTTTGTGTTCTGAAGAAAATGATGTTTCACACATATTTCGGACATTTCTAATGAAATAAGAAAATATTTCACAGAAAAATTCCTTAGGAGTGTTTCTGTATGAAAAATTCTTCCCAATTGGCAAGAGAATTTGTGCAAGAACACGGACCCTGAAGCTAGTGTATACCAGCATAGGCCTATAGGTTATATTATATAGTATAGGCTAGCTATACAGACAGATGGTGGCTGTAAAATAACACTGCTAGTAGTAGTACCAACTAGATATGCTACTTAGACCTAATATGTCTCACATAGCTGCTAGACAGTGTGCAGAAAAAGCAGAAACTAAACAGCCTTCACTCAGGTAATTGTCATAGAATAATGATAATTAGTTGGCCTGACTGAGTGACTGGCCTATACTGTAGGCTGTATACTAGAGCTATATATTAGAGGCCCTAACACATATACACTCCTGAAGGTTTCACAGAATACCACCCTATGCTCTAGGTATGATAGTTTTGAGAGTCAGCTAATTATATATAGATCATAGGCTGGTATTTTGCAAAACCTTCAGGAGTACCTGCCACAGTGTGGGCCCAAATACCCTGGCACTAGAATATTCATAAGCATATCAAAGGTTCCAGTATGTAGACTCAGTGTACGTACAAAGTACTGTATGACATATAGGGCTAATACCCAACTGCAAATAATTCCAACCTTGTCTCTGCAGAGTCCGTGATCAGTTTGCTCAGTATGGAGTGACAGCCAGACTTTCCTGACTATACACTCTGTACTCCACCCAAATCTAACAGTGGTATACCATTTTCAAAAGCTGACTGCTCCCATTCAAGTTTGTACACTACTCAGCTGTGGCTCTCCACATCTTCAGGAACTGTTAAGGGGCCCCGGGTCTACAGCACGTATAGCCCTAGGCAAGGGGCTATATTTGTTCTGGGCAAGAGTTGAGGATCTTTAAAACTGAAAAGTCAAAAGTTTCTTGCAGCTCATGTGAAGCATATACTATGCATGCCCTAAATTGCTCTTGCTATGCATTTTTCAGTATATATACCATGAATATTTCATCAGCAGGACATGCCCTGTCAGTGTTTTAATATTGAAAATGCAAGTTTCTGGTAGTATCATAGGTAAGCTATGTTGAAGTATGGGGGTTAAGTTTTAATTACCAAAACTGTAATAGTTATTGAGCCTATACACTAATGTAAATTTAATGCTCTCTTGCTTTCCAGGTGTTGAACCAGGATCATCAGGAATTGTTTATAAATGACCCTCAGTCAAGTTACCCTGATTGATGTCAATGTTTTTCATGGTTAATTGTCACTCATCGAGAACTGTTCATGTTTTCCTAAAGAATGTAGCATTTGCACCAGGCTCTCTGGAAAAAGGTACTACGAGAAACTGACTCTGTGTCTGCTAATTAATGTTAAAGGAAGATAACAGATTCCTTCTACATATTGAAAATAAAGATTGTGTTGATAAAGAAGTATGTACCATGGCTCTTGTCTCAGGACATACATCAAGTGTTTTGTCATCAAAACCACCCTCAAAGCGAGATACTATGTACAGCCTTCCTTCTGTTGAGTGCAACCATTTCATCAGAAACAGATAAGAGCAGCTAGCACAGATGGAACAGATGTTGAAAGCACTATAGAACCAGAGGCAGCACACCTACCATTAAGACTGTTACAAGGAATAAAAACGCCCAGATCGTCACCTAAAAGTTTAATACTGAGGGGACTGGTTTACCACAACACTTGAACTGAAGAACCACATTCAATCCATTGATATCAGCCAGATGCCCCTACATGCAGAAACCCAACAGTTGAAACTGCCAAAGATTTGCATTAAAATACTTTGGTCTCCCAGTTCACCCCCTCATATTAATGGATGAACAAAATAAGATGACTATATTATAATTTAATCAACATTTAATTCCCCCAAAACAGGGCATTAAAACTCCTGTACAGATATCCAACTGTATTGACACATGTAATATGGACATTGAAGAATTGTTTGTGTGAGTTATTGCATGGGATCATTTGGCGAAGAGGTTGACATATCTGTTTGTAACAGATTTACTTGATTTTTCTTTTTAATTTTTCAGTGAGGGACAGTGGTTTATTTTAGTAGGTGGGATTGAGGGGACATTTCTATTGATTATAATACCTAAAACATTATTAGAGTTGGTGGGTTGGGTGCACTTTGAACACAATATGAGTAAATGTAATTTATCAAAAGGTAAAATCTTTCTGTTCTTTATATTGTATGACAATAAGAGAAAAATCAAATCAAAGTAGATTTTGTTTTCTTTATCTTACTGATCATTTATGGAGCACAGGTCTTACTGAAGAGTGACCTAGCTTTAGAGCTATCAACTCGACATGTAATATAAAAATTTGTGTCGTCATCACATTTTGTCATGATATCATATGGTGCTTGTCAAAAAGTGTGGGGGGGGGGGGGAACAGTACCCCTCTTCCAGGCTACAAAAGTGACCATGACAATGGATGGGACCCACAATTCTTCTTTCATGCAGACCCCACATTTTTTTATATACCTCTCACCTGGACATGTGTGGGACCTTGTGTATCCTCTCTCACTGTAATTTTCAAGACATTCCTACCCCAAATAAAAAGCCAGTCCATCCCCCCTAAAAACAAAACTACCCATTTATGCAACCTATGTATGCATATATTTAATAACATGCAGCAGATCCCACTCTCTGGTCTATAACACTGACCCCCGCCCCAGTAGGAAATCACAACTTCAGGTCAGGTGCAGCGGGAACACATGCAAGCTGCTTACACAAATCTGGCCTTTTATGTCAATTTGCACACTTTTAGCAAAATCCATTCAATGCAACACCAATTATAACTAGGCATATACTCAATGCTTTGTAGTGAGCATTTAATTTATATCCCAATGGCGTTCCATAGACTTTATGTACAGTATGACACTTTTAAATAGTGCATACATGCTATTCTAATCAACTTAATTAGGCCCTCGTTATTAATTAATATGCAACCTTGAATAGTCACACGGTACAACATGGCAATTATGTATCACTCAGGCTCTCCCACTCGCTGGAGACCACAAACATAATTTTCTGAAGCCTATTTTGCCCTTCGTCCCATAGTCTATGATGAACTAGTTGGTATTTTACAATTTTACCATGACTTAAAATGTCGAGAAAGAAGTTTAAAAGTAAGCCATGGATTACTCTTGGGATTAAAAAATTATAATTTCTCATAAGAATAATTTGTATCGAAGGTATGTTCAAAGCTCAACTAGTACTCATAAGGCTAATCTTGTTTCTTATAGAAGTATCCTAAATATCAATTTTAGACAGACTATGCTAGCATGGACAGTTATATTAACACTTTAATCAAAGGCAAACAAAAGTAGCTAGCATGCCCATGTTAACTTAGTTCTAACAATCAGGATATTGCTAATGCATTCAATGACTTTTCATCAATAGGCCATAATTAGCTTGATGGATTAAAGGATAACAAAGCTCCAGGTATTGATGGTATTACCACTAAGCTGATTAAATCCATTTTGCATATAATAGCCCCTGTTATAGTTCATATTATATATAATGTTTTTACATGTGGTATTTATCCCGATGCTCTTAAGTTTGCAAAGGTGATTCCTATTTACAAAAAAGGAGACAGCACCTTACCAGAAAAATACAGACTCATATAAAGCCTGCTTCCATGAATCAATAAGCTTCTTGAGAGTGCTATGAAAATGAATTGAATTGATCCAGATTTGAATGGAATTGAAATCTAAAGAGTGTAAGTGTAGTACTCTGTGACCCAAGTGGTTGTGTCAGATCCAACCTACCTAATGAAGCCATATCTAAACAGTGTATGTGTAGTTCTCAGTGATGCAGGTAGTTGTTTCAGATCCAACCTACCTAATGAAGCCATATCTAAACAGTGTAAGTGTAGTACTCTGTGACTCAAGTGGTTGTGTCAGATCCAACCTTCTTAATGAAGCCATATCTAAACAGTATAAGTAGCACTCTGTGAGCCAAGTGGTTGTGTCAGATCCAACCTACCTAATGAAGCCATATCTAAACAGTGTACATGTAGTTCTCAGTGATGCAGGTAGTTGTTTCAGATCCAACCTTCTTAATGAAGCCATATCTAAACAGTATAAGTGTAGTACTCTGTGACTCAAGTGGTTGTGTCAGATCCAACCTACCTAATAACCCTTCTCAGTGGAAATTTAAGTCGGTTTAGAGTCGGTCTAGGATCGGATTTCAGTCTATTTTGGTAATGAATGGACTATATTCTGACTACTTAATACCTTTACCCGACTGCAATCTGACTGTAGACTGACTGTAAACTGACCTTACCAAAACTGACTATAAACCGACTATAAATCCTGACTAAAATCCGACCTAAAACAGATCATGCAACTAAAACCGACTGTTTCCAACTATTAAACTGTTATAATCTGACTAAGAACCGACTGTAGGAAATATGACTTTTTTTTGGGGGGGGGGGGGGAATTGAGACTTAGAAATTTTTACTATATCTGGATTTGGAAGTTTATTTTGGGGAAGATGTGAATTAGATATTTCCTGTTCCTGTTGGTGGAGGAAGAATATTATTTTGATGGTGGCCCTATTAAAATTGAGTTTCTGATATAGATATCGACAAATAAAAGTTCTAGCTGATTTGTCATGAAACATATCATGGATGTCTTGCATCAGTTGCATGGGGATGAGGTGGGAAGGGAGTAATATAATCGTATTATAATGTGCCAGTGAATCTTGAGTCATGAGGTTACCGATGTCCCCACTGAGGAAACTATTTTGCATAGTGAAAATTGAAATATTCAAGCAAGGACAAATGTACAGGTAATAAATTGAAGTGGCTTACGAGTTAACTGCCACCAATTGCCCCCCCCCCCCCCCACAAAAAAAAAATCAGGTTGTAATAGAAAGCCTGGAATATTTTCAGTTACCCCTGCTCCAGCCCATGCATCTATAAAGCATCCAAACAAAAACAGAAATTTAATGTGAGTGACAAAATTTGGAAATGGTAAAGTCAGTTACTGGGATTAAGTGTAAGTGTAGTACTGTGATCAGTTCAAACCTACCTAATGAAGTCATATTTAAACAGTGGTCATCATAAGTTTTTTGTATTTTTTTTTGTTTTGCGACTATTTTTATTTTTTTCCGAACAACCAAATTTTTATTTCGGACAACCAAATTTGTAAAGTAGGCAATCTAAAAATTTCCTTAAAAATCAGACCTGTCCTGCCATAAAATCTATTGGCTTATGTTGGCAAACCCCCACTCCCCTACCAATAACTCAGTATTGCCTGCAGGAAGGAATTTCTAAATTCAAGTATATCCTGCATTGTTTAAGATATCGTGCATTGTTAGGTCATGTCTTCATGAAATATACCAAAAATGACTTGTTACAAAAGCAACAGCTTTTAATCAACCACTAAGATACCACCAAGTGGGTGCTATATCTACTATACAACCCTCCCCTAATCCTCCACTTCACCACCGCTGACTGAGTACTGCTTGTTTTTTCTGGGGTGGACTTTTGGCATACATTGGCATATACTTGCTAATTTAAAATGTTTAATGACTGACATATTCATAGCTTATGTACTTAGATAATATATTTCAAAAGGAACCATGCCAAACATAATGCCCAATGATTACTGTGTGATATCACTGTAGTTTTGTATAAAATGATAAAAGTACAAAAAGATGACACATGAAACAGCAGAAGCAATCCATATTTGCTGGAAGTATATTGACCATAAAAGAGATCCAACGTTTCATAGAAAGTTATAAACCACAACATTTCATATATACTGTATGCCACACTTTTTTTGAGCGGAGAATGGTCCATACAACTATCCTAATACAAACGATCACCTAATACCTCTGATAAAAATGTATTTTTTTTTTTTTTTTTGGGGGGGGGGGGTTTGCCTCTAGAGAGTCGCAGGTAATAAGAATAGCCCAAACAGGATGAGAGATTTTTTCTTTTTGATGTTCATTTACTTTTGGTTCAGTACAAAATACCCTTATCCAGGCTCACAGAAAAGGGGCCAACCGGGAAAGTGCCCGGATGCACAGGGCGCCCATGAAAAAATTTATCTAATAAATAAACTGCTTCTTTTTGCTTTGTGATGCACAAAAATCAGTAACTAAAATTACTTTTTATTTGTTAGACACAAAAACTACAAAATGTGACTGTTTGATTAAAATGTTATACCTAAATTGGCTGAAAAACACAAATTTTTCATAATTTGATCCCATAATTTTTGTTAGTGCTAAAGGCCTTTGACCATGGAAGATCTCACCAACAAAAACATTGTGCAGGGGAAGGGGGCCTAAGGTGTTTTTTTTTACCCAGGTTTTTTTTTACCCAGGGTCCGCTGTCGCTCTCGACGGTGCTGCCCTTATCATAGCACCCACTCAAAAAAATCTGGATGTGCTGTTGTTCAGTCATCCCCCAAACCCCCTCCCACCTCCCATTTTGTCACAGTGGGTGTGCCACTGGTGCCATTTAAAATGGTCTCATTAAATTGACTAAAAACCATGTGTATATCAAATACTAATCATTCAGTCTGGTAATTGTTTTATCTGGTCATAATTTTAACTTGCATATACCAAGCTCACTGATGACACTCCCTTATTCGCACTATAACATTGGCAGCGCAGAACTGAGTAGCTAACTCCTGCACTGTATTGTTTACACAGCATCATATGCATTGGTATATATTACATGTGGTATACCAAGTTTAGTTTATTATTGAAGGGTCCAATAAAAAACTGATCGGTCAACCCTATGCCACACGATGTTCAATGTAACACCGGCTAGTAAACCGGAACAACCCCCACAAAACACAACAAACCAGAATTGAACAGGTTTCTAAAACCTGGGCGGCAGTGGTTGCATTACCCAGTGCCGGATATAAGGCAGGGCCAATGGGGCCCCGGCCCCCCACATATAGGGACCCCCACATTAAGGATGCAAAAATTTTACCACTGATTTTTAATGTTTGTTGTTGGTGTTGTGGTACTATAAACCTATGTTTTATAGAGTGCCTAAGTGCCTTGCCATTGAATATGTTTTTATACTGTACATGGATGATGTGCTACTAAGAAAAAATTTCACAGATTAAACAAATTTGTAAGTTTGCATTCAAGCACCCTTAATTATACAAAACAATCACAACTCCCATTATACTCCATGTCATTCAGAAGCATTCGCAATTTCATGAAAGGGCCCCCACATTATTCTTGCCCCAGTCACCCCACAAGCTAAATCCGGCCCTGGCACTACCTTTTCCCCAACAGGTGGTACAGACAATGAAATTTTAAAAATAAATTTAAAAAAAAGTTTACTCTTGCAAGTTTACTTGGTAACTAGTCGTACGGTGTTCGACGTTTTGACAGGCTAAGCATACCAAACTAGAATACCATAATGTAGGATCAACCTACTTCACTACAGGATATGCATAATGTATTGGGTGGTATGTCATCACAGGGCTTTTCTACAAAATATTAAGAATCACAGACAAAAATGATAAAAAGAATATTTTAATACTTTTTGAAAGTATGTATGCAATAATCAGTTTTGACAGGGAATCAGCATGGGTTTAATAATAATAATATTTCGTTTTAGGACTTCCCCTGAGTGTGGGAACAAAATGGTACAAATATCATGTAACCTGTTATATACAACTTTGCTATGTTATTATTGGTCTGCAAATCTTTTTTGGTGCCTCACTGCATGATTTTTCACCTTCCATTTGACACATTTCCAATCCCTTGAGCTGAGGATAGGCTCTTCCATCAAGCACTGTATCGCTTCATGTTTTTTCACAGATTGGTTTTTACGAATGTGGTGCATGAAATGTCTTTCAATGGCTTCTGTTTCCTGATTGCTCCATGGCCTCTTCTCTGAGGACTTTTTGATTCCTGAAATTAAAAGAAGAGTACAACAATTGCCAGTGACTAATGTACATTATGCATCCCAAATCACAATAATTGTTGAACCAAAAATATACTGTAAATCTACTGATGTCAAGCACTGCCATGTGTTCCCTATTATCAGTATCTTGAGAATTGAATATGCTATTGACACTGTAAAATCCTACTGGCATGACTTTGAATGCTCGGTGAAGTAAATATTAGGTTGGAATTGCCAAATTTTTGTACCATGATACGCTGATACAGCTACCTAGAGAGGAAAATTTAAAACCAACCTGAATTCTTTGTCTTGGAATGCTTATTTACTATATGGAGGGTTAGTTCTCCGAAATTTAATAATTTGTATATATACTTCATAAATTTTGGGTGGATTTGGGAAGAATTTTCAATTTTGGGGTTTGTCAATTCCAGAAGTGATTTTGAGTGGACCATTTCTTGATTTTCACATTTTTCATGTCTTTGAGCAAATCCTAGATGTAGTCCTTGTCTAATAAACAATTTTGTATTGCCTTCGGCTCCATCAATATTTATCATTTGTAAAGTGAAATAGGCGTATCATGGCTCAAACAAAAGAGAAGACTTCATAGAACATGTTCAGTTATGTCTGGGTGTACTCAAATAATTTTTATTTGGTAAACACGGTAAACACCTAACAGAATCTCTTTCAACTAATTAAATTTTGTTAATTTTTGGTTGCCATAGCAACCCAATTAGAGCATGTGACCACCAAAACTTAGTTGCATGTTTTGGCCTAATTTCTATGCTTCACAATGAAATGAGTTATAATGGCTATACTTTGTTACATACAGCTGATTATGAAGGAGACTAGATTTGTTGTTCAATTTTCAAAATTATTCTGGGCCTCAAAGGGTTAATATGTACAAGGAGTACATTGTTTTATGATTAGTCAAATGACATTGACCTCAAGGGAGGACGACAAATACTGAAGACCTTAAAAGCAAGATAACAATAAAGCCAGTTTGAGTAAGCTCCTAACTTATCTACTGAAAGGATAGCTATATTGATGGTACTGACTTTAGGAACAAATTTTAGGATACAAACTATTTCACTTGATTATTCATTTATGGGAAATGAGTTTCATGACAACTGCCTGTTTAAAATTATACCTTAGAGGATGGGCCTACATGATATTCTCCCTCTTTTCCTTTTGACCTACTTTCTCTTTTCAATAGTAATAATTATTAACAAAAACAAAATCTACACAGAGGGATGAATAGATGCATTGTCATGGCATAAACTCAACTGGCATGGGAAGCAATATAATGAAGTATTCCAGCAGGATGTTTTTTTTGTCATATGTTGCCTTAATTTTAATCTTTTTAAAACCGGTCCTCCTTAATGATCAGTAGAGCTGCAACCACTGTTCATTTCACTACTTTACTGTTTTTTGTCAATAAGTCATGTCTTTGTCAGTAGTTACTGCATGCAGCCATGATTGATGAATATAAATAGCAGAGATTATTCTCTCCCACTCACCTTTAGAGGAAGTGGAAGCCCCACTGCTGTAGTTCTTTTTGTCACCTGTAATATCAATTATATTAAGAGGTACTTGTACAAAACTAACTTTCATCTAAATGCTAACTTGTAATTCACATATATCTTACCACCTTTAATTTCTTAATATTCATACATACACATAGTACAGCTAAAACTACACTTGTTAGGATAATAGCACAAAAAGCATATCAATGTGGAAATAGTTACGCATACCTTTTCACATGTATTAGGCTACTATGTAGTAAAAAATATAAAACTGTATTATGAAACAAGAATGTAAAATGGTAATTGTATAATTGGCAACAAACTTTATCAAACCAGGCATCTTCATTGCTTAGGAGATATACAACTACTGATTTGAAATAGAATGTAACAGATAAAGGATGATTCTCTTCCACTCACCTTTGGAGGAAGTGGAGGCCCCTGCACTGCAGTAGTTTTCTTTGCCACCTGTAATACCAAATTAAGAAGTCCTTGTAAAAAACTGATTGCTTATCATGGTTTACACGTATCTTAACTCCTTTAGTGACAATGAAAATAAGTTTAACATTATTCAAATTTTACAAATTAATTTTTCTGCAAGATACTGTTGATGGAAAGTTGTGAAAACATACCACATTATTATGACTGTTATTGTTATCATGTCAAAAATCAAAAAAATATTACCATCTTTACTGTCTTGATCATCATCATGATCAACAGCATCATCAACCTCCTGATCAACCTCTTCCTCAATTTCTTCTCCATCTTCAATAGCACTTTCATCACCACTTTCATCTTGTTTGATATGACTTGCTGCAATAATAGTAAAGATATTATGACTAGTCTTGCTTCAATGTCTTTATCGACTTAGTAATTTACCACATAATATAAACTGGCCAAGAGAAGGGTTCGTAATAATACACCTCTAACATATTGCTTTTTTAATGAAAATCAATGTTGTTTCTAAATATGTGTTACATAAATGTTATTTTTCAACATTCTATTGTTGCACATTTCAGACTTTGACCAATGTTGACCTGAAATGACCTTTGTTTAGGGTATTACTTCTTTTCGGTTGAATTAACCACAGGGAGGGATCCAGAGGTTCACTCCCCCACCCCCAGCACAAAAAAAACTAACATATAATTACTATAAATGTTTTACCGATTAATCCACAAATGCACCATTTTGCATCTAGAGACCCTCCACATGACAAATATTTGGCTAAATGCCTGTTTGCAAGATTTTCAGGTATGCCAAGTATGATGTCCATCCAAGTCACTTATCTTGAGTTATCATGTTTACAAGCAGGCATCACACACACTGTACATATATGCATGAATGCCATTGATTCCTTTTATAAGGAATACAAAATGGAAAGTGATCTAAATGACCTATATTATCCAAAAATGTAACAAATGTTTGTACCTTAAAACAGTCAATGGAAAATGGAAAACTGTAATTACCATCAGGGGTTGGATCGATTTCATCAAGTGTCTTTCCCTTATAGTAACTGATGTTTCCGCTTTCCAAGGCCAGTAGAATTTTGCTGATCTTGGCAGCCTGGATAGTGCCCTCTGGAAGCCTGTAGAAGCTCTCATGTACCCTGATATTATGGCCCATAAAATTGGCAAGACCTTCCAGCTCTGTGCTGGTCAAGTTCAAAATCTGGCAAGTTGTTCCCATATGCTTCCTCAGCTTTGTAGACCATAAGCTCAAAGGAACCAATGCCCCACACTCAGCTGCATATTTCCTGATACAATCAGTTCCTCTGAAGTATGGCCTTTTCTCAGCCATGGGGTTTGCAAAGAAGTATGGGCTTTCAATGCTCAGTGTCTTCCTACATTCAGTCAACAGCTGCATGCCCTGAACTAGTAGAGGAGAAAGCAAGATTGGCACCTTACGCCCTCTCTTTCCCCTCAGTTCAATGCATGTAAAATATGCACCAAGTCTTTCTTCAGCTGAAGTAAGAGAGGCAGCCACATCTTCATTAAGTGGTGTTTTCTCTTTGGTCTTTGTCATGTATGTCTCTAATAGAAGTTTAGAGACCTCCCCAGCCCTTCTTCTGTTAAATACAATGATATACGCCAAAGACACCTGTGCCAAGTTGCTCCAGTTGTCTATTGTCTGCTCCTTCTTCAGAGCATCAGCATCATGTTGAATTCTCTCACAGAGGAAACTGTTCAGGGCTTGAATATCTTTAGCACTAGGAAGAGCAACAGGCTTGTTCCACTTACTCTCACGAAGGTTTGATAGAGCTGTTGATGAGAGTTTAGAGTTCCACATTACATGATAGATTTTCTGAAACTGCTCAACTTCCTGCACCTTATCTTTATTTTGTGCCATGGAAGCCTGCGCTGACACGATTTCACTCATTTTGAACAGGTTGTGACCACACTTAAGAACCAGAGATGGAGTTTCAAATGACAATCTCTCCTTATCAAACCTGGCCACTTTTTCAACAGCTTCCACAACTTTCTCAAAATTTTGTGGTAGCACAAAGTCTTCCATTCTTAAAAGACCCAACTTCTTGCCTTCAATTAAAAGCCTAGCAGCTTCACGCATTTTTTGCCGAATGTAATCAGCCCTTGTGGCATCATATAGTACCCTTTTCTTTTGTTTGGTAACCATCTTTCCGCATTTCTTAAATAATCGTAAGCCAAACTTTAAAATGAGTGAATCTTTCTTAACTACGCTGGCGACTTCATCTTGCTTCATATCACATAGAATTTCCCAGAAGCCTTTGTTCAGAACCTTTGGTACTGGCATTAGGTGCCGAGCAAGGCTTTGCACTCGAGTCCCTTTACCACGTTGCAAAGTTTGTTTCTTGAATGGACACAACTTTTGATGCCTCCAAAGGTGTTGTCTTACATACAAACCTTTGCAGTATTTACAAAAGAGGTAGTTGTCAGCAGACTTACTTTTGGGAGGCTGTCTGCAAGCAATCAAAGTACCTTTCTGGGTCTCTAATGCAGCAAAGTTGTGCAGATGATCGCCTTTGTTAACCAGCAATTTAAAAAGCTGTCTTCTAACTTTGGATCCTTTCGAATGTACAAGTACAGCCGCAACTTCCTTCTCATTGTGATGGACTAAGGACAAGTGTCTAGCAATGTGAGTTTGAACAGTTTCACAAAAGAAACACATATGGACTTTATCATGAAGATATTTACCACCTTTTTTGGTTGATGTTTTAACCAAGATTTTGTCTCCATCTCCTCCATCTTTAGTACTGGATTCACCTTCACTGTCAGCAGAATTTGTGTCACTTTGCTCCATGTGTTCCTCATAAGTAGGATCTTCATCAGATCTGTCATTATCTTCACTAGGTTTGTATCTAGAATGAACACGCTTACCACATTTGTCTTTAGTTGAAGTTTTCATGCAAAGGGTATCTGCATCTTCTCCATTGTCTCTACTATTGGATTCACCTTCACTATCAGTAGAATTTGTGTTATTTTGCTCCATGTGTTCCTCATAAGTAGGATCTCCAGTTACATCAGATCTGCTATCTTTACCATTGCCTGCAGTGTCAGATTTACTTTCACTGTAAGTAGAATTTGTATCACTTCGTTCTCTGTGTCCCTCAAAGGTAGGATCTTCATCAGATCTAACATTATCTTCATTAGGTTTGTAATTATCTTCTAGTTGATATTTGTCTTTCTCAACGTCTTCATCTACTAATGTTGCAGCCTGCTTTTTTCGTTTGTTTGGTTGTGATTCTTGTGAAAGGTGACTGGGGATATTTTCGTCAATCTTTAAAAAGAGGAAGTAATAAACCTGATGTTATTCAATGTTTCCATAAGAAAATATCAAAAGAGAAAAAATCATAATACAGGTCAAATTGATACAGAGCTTTAAATTAATTGGATCTTGTAGTAGGCTACTGCCCCCCCAAAAAGAAACTCTAGCTCTTAACCTGTTACTGAAACTGAATGTTACATTGTAATTTGACTATTATGAGCAACTTCAATAACCAAATTAAATTAATAAAACCATAAGCAAATGTATCATAAAAAAATTAATTGTATCATAATCAACAAATTTCAAAAGACAATAGATGACTACCACATGTATTGTCAGTTTTTCTGGCCATGTAGACCCAACTGAGTTAAAAATAGAGGCACTTACTGATCTTTTAAGTCTGGATGAATTGTCATGCATTATTAATGTTATATCATCTATCTGTAGAGAAAACATTGAAACTTACTGAATGACTCTTAATTATAAACACAAGCTGTAATCTTGTCAATTTATTGGTTTTACCATAAAATAATTGCTACAAAAGATTTTCAATGGTTTTCTGTACTGATGGACACTGGGAATAACATATCAAATGTCTACCACACTTGGACTAATGGAAAGATGTCCATGCAGTCTCAGATAATGTACAAACATATATTTTTTAGAGCACTGAAATTAATGTCAATCGGTAAAAGCTCCATCTTTTTAGAATGTGCCAATCCTACGGAAGCCCATTAAGGCCAAGGTATTTTTTGTTTTTGTTTTCCGAAATATTTATAGTAAAAAATTGTATCCTGCCGCAACATGCATACTGTATTGTATCTCATCGCTTTCTAAGATTTCTCTTGTTTCATGAAGATTTTATTTATTTATACTTTTCCCCGTTTTCATTTTTTTTTTTTGCTTTCTGGTGTAAAAGCAGATACTTTCCCCAGTGAATAATGACCCCCTGAACAGAATACGCTTGAGCATACTATACCCGCACACAGAATTTGATGGGTAAAAGACATGTTCTGACAGAATCCGCATAGAGGAGCAGCACCGGTGCTGCTCTCGACCTATGTCAACAGGTGGAGCAGCAGATGAGAATTTGTCACAGCACGAATCCAGCACCGGGGTGGTTGAAGGTTACTGCTGCCCACACTTCCAGTTATTACTGTAAGTAGTTATTGTGGAAACAGACTTTTCTTTCTCACTGAGTTTTTATTTACCAGAGTCTTACTAGTGCATCATTATGACCAATAATGATGAATAGCCACTGTATTCTGTAGAAGCATTTTATAGATTGTTAACAATGACCTTTATTGACTCTTACACCCCTCACTCCCCATCATGCTAATCATCAGACCATCCCATGTCTAAGAATGGCAGTTACTCCTAACATAGTGTGGTTCCAATGTGATATTGAGGGCTCCAAGAAATTCAAATTATTAGTTTCAAACTATTTTGAAGATTATTGATCACATACCTTATCTGCAGTGCTTCTTTGAGCATCTGTTAAAAAAACATAAAATTACAGGGTTAATAGAAAAAAATATTTTGTTGAAACAAAATAATTCATTTAAACAAGATAACTATTTTGGTGATACTTCCCCCACCCATCCTAAGCTCAGCGAATGAAATTAAAAAACACTGTTATTCATTAAATTCCTGTCGTTAAATTTCTTTTTCATCTACGCAAATTGCTTCTGCTAAATATTCCAAACCCTAGACAACCAGACCATCCATTGGTTCATACACAGCCATAGGTAGCCAGATTTCATTAAAAGATTTAATTGTTGACGGATACAATACAGATAATCATGGATTCGGAAATTGCAGCAGAGCATTACACAAATTGATGGTTCCTTGTGTTAACGATAGTGAAAACTGATTTTCCTTCGATTTGCTCTTAATTTCTATTTTATATCAATTATGCACCATTTTCAATTTAATTTAATTAATTGTTACTGATTATCTTTTTATCCTCTTTCATATAAGCTAAGGTTAACTGTTGGGTTTATTTCACCTTCTTAGTATTCACATTCTGATTACTTATCAGAATGCTTGAGATTTTAATCTCACTACAATGAGTTACATGGTCCATTCGATAGTCCCAAGGTCTGTAAGTCTGAAGGTTCCACAGTTGTGATGAAGGGGACATTAATGTGGTGTTTGTTGGTCCCAAGCCCAAAGGGTGGATAGTCTGACAGACTTCAGACTATGATACCCAAGTACAAAGCAATTCCAGCAGCATATTTATTCCCTCCCCTCCCCCGAGTTTTTCTTTACTAAAGGTACAATTGTCAAGCAATGGAGGACATTGATTTATGGGAAAAACTAAAACAAAGTGCATGATGAAACCCCATGATCACCCAATGCTGGTAGTATAAGACACAATACTAAGTAGTACTATGTCACTCAAGTGACAGAATCTAACCTATGTCATGAAGCCATACCCAAATTGTATATCTCAGTTCATCTTATCCTGTGGTAATATAGCCATGTCTGAAGGTATATCATGGCTCATATAATTCTGGTAGTACATCATCTAATGTTAATGTCAGATCCAACCTACCTAATGAAGCCACATCTGAAAGGTGTCAGTACTACTCTGTGACCCAAGTGGTTGTGTCAGATCCAACCTACCTAATGAAGTCATATGTAAACAGTGTAAGTAGTACTCTGTGACCCAGGTGGTTGTGTCAGATCCAACCTTCTTAATGAAGCCACATCTAAAGCCTACTAAGTAGTACTATGTCACTCAAGTGACAGAATCTAACCTATGTCATGAAGCCATACCCAAATTGTATATCTCAG
>JAODAF010151769.1:0-10234 GCA_027574765.1 Molpadia intermedia | reverse complement strand
CATAATATTTTAAGATTACTGGCCGTCCGTG
This sequence comes from Molpadia intermedia, assembly GCA_027574765.1. Classification (NCBI taxonomy): domain Eukaryota; kingdom Metazoa; phylum Echinodermata; class Holothuroidea; order Molpadida; family Molpadiidae; genus Molpadia; species Molpadia intermedia. The sequence goes on along the minus strand of JAODAF010151769.1, from coordinate 10,203 downwards.
TCATCAAGTGTTGTAGAAACCAATCCTTACCTGGGCTAATATAAGATGATATGAATGTATATACTATGTACCGTGTAATGTCCTATAAGGAATGACCTATATTTGTGCGCATACTGTACAAGTGGTCAGATAGTGTGAACATTCTTTTTCGACTCATCCTAAACTTTGATTAATTTGAAAGCTTCTAGCTAAAAAAATATAGAAATATATATAAATAACATATAATACTATTGTTACTTACTATATTATTATTACGGTAGTTTTATTATATTACATTGCGACTATTTATATAAAGTTAGTGTTTACTTCTAATTTCTACTAAAATAAATAAATTTGTTTCTCTTTGCAGACATCATTCCACATGTTATGACATGAAATACAGTTTGGCATCTCGTTCACGAAATTCAAATAAACAGAAGTCGGTGAGTATTGCTCAAGAGTTATTTATTTGGTTAATATTCTAGTTATGTGTTAATGTATCTGTTTATTTCAGATATTGAAATAGGGATTATGCTCTATGGGGCAATTGAAGACGAAACGGACGTCACAAATACGCAGTTGTGGATTATAACTTATTTAAAAATAATATGAGAAAAATCGGCGCCGTGACATGTTTATTAAACAAACCATTACTGTTACATGATTAACATAATTATGAAATAAGGGTGTATGTCGATGTATTTGTTTTTGTTTTAGAAAGTAATTTTAATATATATAATATGATATAACAGGTAGGGAGCTAAACAGTGTGTTGTTAATGGTTCCCGTGTTAGATTTATAGGGAGGGGAATTCGGGCTACACGTCAGGAGCTATATATATTTATATCATATACCACGAAAGGAATTTAATTTATTTGCAGACTTTTGTCAATATTAATGAGAAATTCTACCCAAGTACTGGCACCCTGCCATTATTAACAAGGGAAAGATTTTTTTAATATCGGGGAAAATTGAGTAAGAGCAGGACTCGAACCTGCATCTGTTGCTTTACGTCTTGAGTTTCGTCAGGTTCTAGTTCCTTTCGGCAATGTCTTTCGCCAGATGAGTTCGGTAACTTAAATAGCAGAGGCAGTTGCACGTATAGCAACATATTCAGGTTTATAAAGGCAAGGTGTCAGTACTTCGAAGGTCTCGAATTTCTCATTAATATCGACAACAAAATCTGCAAAATAAAACAAATATCTTTCGGTATAGTCATCACTCAACCATTCTTCATACATTATAGCCTATAGAGAGTAGAATATCTATATAGCAAGTACAACCGAAATTAAACTTAAGTTTATATATATGATGCAGAATGGACAGTGATATTGTCGATCCCACTGGTACTCAAGTCCAATACCTTATAGTGTACGACACCTGGCCAACTATCGGTTTCCGTAACCCGACTGTGTGGGAGATTAGTTTACATAGGTAATATGTTGGGTTCATCAAGCTCAGTTTGGAAAAAAGTGCGGTGGGATGGGCTTATCTGGACCATGCTTACATGAGCTGGGCTTACGTGAGCTGGGCTTACGTGGGCTTAGGTTAACCTTGGAGGGCTATTTGGGATGATCATGGGCTGATTGAATCTGATTAGTCCATCCAACCTTGGGCCAATCCAACGATATCTCACTCGGGGCCAAATGGGGGCCCATCTGACATCCCTTTTGATTCCAATAACCTATACTGGCGGTATATTCAAACACATGGCTCTCGCATGTAAGGTCAATGGACTTTCCGATTTGCAATCAATCCGTCTTATAGTTTAACGCATGTATTTCTAATGATTATATTTTTTCTCTTCAAAATTCAAACTGAAGTTGTTATTACCCCCCACAACATTACTTCATCAATCTGTCAATATGTCAAGATGTTCACCTGTCGTATATCTTCCATGTGCTTTCCCTGTCAATCATCGTTACATCTCGCTTTAATATTCTGTGATTAGAATCGTCTTCCACCAATCATCCAATTAGCGAGGAATGTGGCGACTGTCTCAAGTCACCTGGTCGGAGTTTTTGACTGACATTTATTCCGCATTAACTTCTGTGCCAGTTTTAATAAAGCATATTGGCACTATATGTCATAACGTGTACACCGTTGACATCTCCAACTGTTACAGTACTCGTTAATGTCGAGGATCAAACTTTCCATCATTACCAAGAACTATTATCCTGTATATTAAATGGCTACACACTACGCATTCGTTTCTCGGCAGGGACTGCCTTATAGACGTTTTAAGAATTACCGTATATACCCCTTATAAAACACAAAAATTAAAGATTTGGAAAATCAAGTCATCCTTATTTTGGCCACATTGACCAGTGATCGTTAAAATATGAACTCCTATTGAGTTCTAATGGCATGCCACGTGATATTAAAACTACAAGGGCCGACTCAGCCTCATTTAAGGGATGGGCCCAGTCATAACTCGTTATACCCCATATACAGACAAAGCGTTTGGTTTCGATTTTATATCGATATTCCGAATTTGGCGTATACGAATACGGGGTGCAGGGGGGCTTTGACGGTGCGCGTGAATAATACTTCATCATTATACCATATATAAACAAGCCTTTCAATAGTAGAATCGTATTTTCTTGTTATATTGTATTATGTGCTTAAACTTAGGAGGACCTCGTGATGACCGGCGCTTATCACACACGATATTCGTCATGTTGCATACTTGCGTGTCTTTATATGCTAGCCTCCCATTATTTGGGGTTTCACTAACATTTTGAAATGTTTATGTGTAAATACAGCTGTGAATGATAAAATAACATTAATGTCCTTTAAATATAGGAAAATGGAAATAGAACACACGAGTAATCGGGAAAAGATGAGATAATAGTAGCTTCCCTTAAAGAAATCTGTAAACCGTCCAATTACAGCAATTCTGTGCTTCTCGTTCAAGAGTTCAATAATGAACAGCAAACAAGTTTTAATTTCAAAATGGATTTTCTAACCAAATGTGGACACCGCTTTTCACATACAAAATATAAACATAGAAATCCATTTAGAAATTAGAACTTGTTAGTATGTTTTCGCGGTTTTCCTTCTTTTTGTGACTGATGTTTGTCGCACGGCTCTAAATTTTCATCAGAGCAATGATCCATGTTTCATGTTGGGGATATTCATCTCATTACAGTCTGGACTATATATGCGATACGAAAACACGCCGGGCCTCGTGCCAGCTCCCAAAGGGCAACAATTGACCCATCTCTCAACCAAGTAATATTTACATCGGATCTCACGAACATATAGCTCACTGGCAGAGGATTTAAGTCAACCTGCCCATGCTGCGTAATTGTAGCCTCTGGGGGATAGTCGTTACAGTCTTATAGTTTGAAGCGAACCATTGTTGACACGTTGAAGTCCTTTCTAAATAAACAGTGGCGTAGCCAAGAGGGCGCGTGAGGTGGGACTTCCGTATAAAAATTGTCGCCGACCTCGCCGTTTTGAACGAGGAAATGGATCGCCATTGTCGATATTGCCATCTTTCATTCATGAATACGCGTCCTTCACTCGCTAAATAGTGCTCAGTATGAGAGCTTTCTTTTATCGAGTTACTTTCCATTCCCATTCGAGTGATACTTCTCTCCGTCCTTTTGAATAAATTTCGTCCCAGATTTCACTTGATGAATGAGTGGTCCACGCGTCACATTGCTTCGTGTGACGTTCTCTATTTGACTGTTATAGAATGTGTTTGTGTCTGTATGCATAAATATCACGACGATTAAAACAGGCTACTGACATCGTGACGACATATCTAAATAAGAATACCATCCGATTTAGTTTCAAAAGTATAATTTATCTCTACGTTGTTTAATATTTAATGTTTATCAATTTCCATAATAAAGTTATTATGAAACTATACAGTAATATGACTACGAAAGAGCGATTTTTTATATTATAGATGCCAAATCTACCAAATTACCAAATATCGCCCAGAGGCAAACGACCTTGCATAATTGATGGGTACTATAATTTCACACTGGCTTCTTCCGCAAGCATTATAATTGATTTATAGTTTGTCGGATACTGCAATGGTTTTACATATGCATTGTCTTCGTAAGTTTATTAAGAGGCTAAGGGGAGGGGGTGTCCTTAAAAGTGCTTGAAAATGAATATACATATATTTTCAAGGTTTTCAATCTTCCTCTGTGATTTTTGGAAAACAAGGAGTGCTTAGATGTAAAATGGTGCTATATTTTCAATGTCCTCCCACCCACACGCTCATTTGCTTATTTATTTTCAAAATCCCGGATTTGTAACATATACGCTTACAGTCTTGGTTACAAGGCGACCCAAACTTAATAACAAAATTTATGGTGGGGGAATTTATACAAAATATCTGGCAACCCTCAAAATTGTCCAGAACGAAAGTGACCCAAATTTGGGTAGTGACCCATAGTTCGAGAACCAATGGAGGCCCTTTATGGTACCGTGGTGTGAGGCATGTTCTGGGTCTATTTATTGCGTCAAAGGTGCATGTTGTCAGATCGGGTTGTTTCTGATATGGTTTATTAATTTCATTCCATACCTCCTCTCTCAGAGGTGTCGGTCATAGTAATGAAAAACAATATTAAACATTACACAGAACAAAACAAAACTAATAAGTCATAAATAATTAAGCCAAAATATAAAACCTACAACCAAATACAGGTGCATAGCTATAGCACCAACCACCAGATCCCTTAAATGATGAAGTATACAAGTTATAAATAAACTAAAGAAAGATAATTTGTCTTGCTTGTTGAATAGTCGCATTGTCTTGCTTGTTGAATAGAGGTGTATGGTTCATCTTCAGAGTATTTGGGTTAATAATAAACAACTTTATTAAGTAAAGTTTTTTACCACCAATCATCCCATTATACAATTCGTAAACCCTCTCGCATATCAATATGAACGAAACGCCCAACAAGCACAGCAACTTGATATTCGCACAATCTAAGTATCTAGTGTACCCAACGACAAGAAGTACTTCTAGCACAATTCTATACGATAGTTTTTACACTGGGTATTTTTGAAGAAGACGTACAACTATTTTTGTTTATACATATCACTATAATCATTTGCCTTATAGGCCTGCTTCAGTCCTTCACACGCTAAATAGTGCTCAGTATCAGAGACCATTATTTTATCGAGTTACTTTCCATTCCCATTCGAGTGATACTTCTCACCGTCCTTTTGAATAAATTTCGTCCCAGCACAATTCTATACGATAGTTTTTACACTGGGTATTTTTGAAGACGTCGTACAACTATTTTTATTCATACATATCATCATTTGCCCTATAGGTCTGCTTCAGTCAATGAATATATTATATTACAAGAACATCGCCAGAATATACCCAAATAGCCTATAAGACATGCCAGATTTATCCAATATGCTTTGTATCTTTAGTAACCAATTAGAGCGATTTTTTATGAAGGCTATATTACAAATGATAACTTAGTGAACAAGATATTATTCTCAATTCAATTGATTTTTCTCAATTTATATCGGCATAACTATATACCATAAGCCATACAGTTTGATGTGGATTTATTTAAGTTTTGGGTTTGTTTACAAATATTAAAATGAAAAGTTTCAATTTGTGAAACGTTACCGAACCCCCAGATATCCCAACCATAAATCCGAACCGGAGAAACAACCTCAGGCTGGTCAAACAACTGAAGTCTAAAGACAGTTGCATATTATAATGTTTGGTATGTAAACTATATAGAGAGCATCCCTTGATTGATTTGATTGATTGATTTGATTGATTGATTGATTTGATTGATTTGATTGATTGATTTGATTGATTGATTTGATTGATTGGATTGATTGATTGATTGATTGATTGATTGATTGATTGATTTGATTGATTGATTTGATTGTTTATTCTTGAATTTATTGAAGCTGCTATTATAATAAAACACAGTACCAAGGTAAGTAAAATAAAATCATCAACTAAACCATTTTAACTTTACAGGTTCACTCATCTCAAATGTCAATGTCAGAATTTAACCGTCAAAGCGTTCTGTAAATTTATCTCGTTTTCAGCCAAAGAAATTTGTGGATCGCCGTCAATTTTTCCCATTTAGGTAATGGCGTATATAGTACCGCTGGTAACTTGTTTTATTTTTATTATATTATTTTAAATTAAATGATTCGGTTCATCTAAACAGGAACTTGGAAAATGATTGAGTTTGAAGGAAGGACACTTTAAGTAATTATGGACTTCTCTAACCTGCAATTAAATGGTCAGCATTTGCGATATGCATACTTCTGTTTTCATTTTAAAGTTATTACGTGATTGAATATAATGTACAGTCGATTCAATCGCACGTTTGTTTCCACCGTATCACGTTCTGTGTGTAGTTCAAGCAGCCGACTGCGTTTAGGAAATACTTGCATAACGTCATTGAGACATTAATTTATTGGCGGAAACGTTTAAGCTACGGAAACTGACTGCCATTTGTTGACCATCGTCCGTGGTGTGGAACGAGAGGGTCTTACCAGTGGACATTTTTAACATCAAAATGATGAATGAGACCGGAAACGAAATGCCGCCATGCAAGCTACATGAAGTGACAGGAGGCCAAACATAGGTCACAGTGTAGAATTGATAATACAGTCGTTTATGTACGTATCACCAAAATACCCTCAAACAAACTTAAAAATTAGATAAAACTATAGGATAAAAACATGGTAACATATTGAATCGCGTATTCTGGTCACTGTAAAGCTGGCTTTTCATATGTCCGTTTTTTGATCCGCTACCCGTCAGCCGAATCGCTACCCGATGCGTATTTTGCGGACCGACGGACGTCGAATTGGAGCAGTATGATGGCTAACGGGTGACGGACGACGGGCTACGGACATATGAAAAGGGTATAGTTATTTTAGTATAGCGGCGAATTTTGCGGATGACGGATGACGAATCGAGAAAACGGACATATGGAAAGCCAGCTTAAGTCTAATCTGCGGTTTGCTGACATGTCGATTATTTATCCGTAGTCAATTCTAGTCCAAGCCATTCATAGTATTAACCACTGCTTTAGACACCAAACTCCCAAGATGATTGCATTCTGCTAAAAACACCCACATGGCAGCTAGTGGGTAGATGGGTGCATGTCATTGAGTGTTACTTGGATTAGGGAGACTTGGCGCTTGTCGAAGTTTCGAGGGCATAATAACTAGGAGTATCTGACTAGTTCTACTGGAACCAGTTTATTTGATGAAACGCACTGGTTGGAAGGCCATGTTGCTGTAAACAATATATTTCGTCATGTATATAGCCTATATATATATATGAAAATTATTTCATACACAATTTATTCTTTATTTTAATGAGTAAGATAATTTTAACAATAGACGGAGATAGGTTCAGTCACCTCTCACATACATATAATAATAAGGAGGTACTCTTTGAATCTTTCTCATATAGTTTAGTTGCCCATAATATGCAAAAGCAAAAATACATTCTATGTGTTTCATCATGCAGTTCTCGTTATGTTCATTTTCGCAGAAGAGGGTATTAAAGGTAGGTAAATTTCAGTTCTGGATATATGTGGTTGACCGCGAAGAGTTAATACTAAACCACATGTGATCATCTATCTTCCGTCGTTTATTTCAGTCGTTTTTCTGTAAAAAAAAAACACATAAATAATATAACAATTTATGCCGTACAATTGTCAATTTAAATACAACAAAATTGTAGACATAAATAAGACATGTATATAAATAATGGCATAAAATAGGTATAGAGAGAAAAGGCTCCCCTCAAACTCTCTGGGAAGGATGTTTACATGTATAGGGGTTGATATATTCTGATTGAGTTTTCCACCCCTACATGTAAACCCCATTTTAGTTTACTCACCCTGCCTGTAAGCTTTCTTCCACAAAGTTTGGAGGAGGAGTCTTGCTTTTCTTTATCCTTAAACACACTTTTATAAATATAACTGTAAAACAACTCCCTTCCCCCTCCACAAAATAGTAAACCCAAACTACACGCACATCCGTATAGACTAAAGTAAAGAAGAAATATGTTTCTTTTATCTAGTAATTGCTTTTCTACTTAAACGTATATGCAAAATGTTATTGTTTCTTAATTTAAAACATTGCCTATCTTAATGTGTAAATTGACGTGTAGATTTTAATCCAGAGATTATGGATAGTTAATTCATGCCATCTCATGGATTATTTTATGGAAAGTATATTAAAAAGCTTTTCGATTGATATTTGATACATCTTTACACCCTTCTAAATATCGTCAGATTATATGTCACTACAAAAGAAAAGTATTTGTAGAAATAATGAAAAGGATGATATTTTCAAGGACCACGGTAAACTTATAATGTAATTCTTTCATGTATAGTTTACATGGGGGTAACATTGGTTTTGTCCTACGGATATAGATACACTTAGACATACTGACGAGAGTTGGAGTATAAATGTCATTATTTTAAGTTTCATTCTTAGTCTTTTATTAAATGAAATATGTATAGGGTTGACATATGTTGATATTTCGCTAGGTTTTGTGGTTTCTGGTTTGGCTTGGTTTGGTTGGTCGAATATCGGGAACGATGCTAAAATGACTATGTTGGCGTAATATATAAATCCATGAATCGAATGTTAAATACATGGGGTATATGATGGGGTCGGTCAATAGATTAACCCTATATTGATTTCAGCATTCATGTCATGAATTTTAAGTAGTGGGCGGAGCTTAATGCAATATTATTTCTAGAATTGGCAATGTTGTAAACCAAAAATGTTTTTTCGAAATGAAAGGGTTTGTTTCTTATCAGCGAAATATAATTCATGTTAAGACGAATTCATCGCATACATGATAATTTCAAAATGGTAGAACAATTGAGAACTGAAAAGGATTTATCCGAAGGAAATACAACTTTACTGTGATAGAGGTAACATGAAATTCCTCTTTAATCATCTTCAAAATATGTCTTTATTGCATAAAAACGTACGGTATCTCTTCAAGACAAGACAACGCGGGAACTGTGAGTGATTGTATTTCAGTGTTTGTCTATACTTTATTCCTTGAAGAAAATACAACGCGGGAACTGAGGGCGGGTAATGGGACTAAAGGGTTCAAACTTGAAGTAAATGTTCTCATATCGATATGGTGCTCGACATCATACAGACGAACCCATCTCAATGTATTTAATATTACCAATGCTCTCATGTCGATACCGCGCTCGATAACCCTATGCGAATCCCATCTCGGTATAATAATGACCATTGCAATGTCTGAATGTGTTTGTATCGATATCGCACTCGAAAGCCAGACGAATCCCAACCCGATCCAAAACAGGCTTAATGTTCTCATTTCGATATCGCGCTCGACATCATACAGACAACCCCATTCCGTTATATCTAATATTACCAACGTTCTCATGTCGATATCGCGCTCGACATCATACAGACAACCCCATCTCGCTATATCTAATATTACCAATGTTCTCATTTCGATATTAACGCTCGACAGCATATACAGACGAACCCCATCCCGCTATATGTAATATTACCAACTTTCTCATGTCGACATCGCGCTCGACAGCATCCAGACGAACCACATTCCCGCTATATTACCAACGTTCTCATGTTGATATCGCGCTCGACATCCCGCTATATCTTATATTACCAATGTTCTCATGTCGATATCGCCCTCGACAGCATACAGACGAACCCCATCCCGCTATAGTCTAATATTACCAATGTTCTAATGTCGATATCGCGCTCGACAGCATGCAGACGAACCCCATCCTGCTATATCTAATATTACCAATGTTCTTATGTCGATATCATGGTAGACAGCACACAGACATATTTAAAAAAACTGGAGACCTATCGCCCTTCTGAATGTGGATTACAAAATTGCTGCTAAATGTCTTGCGACACGTCTAAAGCTTGTGCTTAACGATTTAATTAGTTACGACCAGACTGGTTTTTTAAAAGGACGATATATCGGCGAGAATGTCCGACTTATTTTAGATATAATGAATTATTGTGACAACCATAATAGTCAGGGAACTCTCCTATTCATTGACTATGAAAAGGCTTTTGATCGTTTGGATTGGAGCTTTATTTTTAATACTCTCGCTTATTTTAATTTCGGTCCCGAATTTATAAGATGGGTTACAACGTTGTACAGTAATGTAACTTCATGCGTTTTAAATAATGGTTTTATGTCAAATTATTTTAAGATATCTA
>JAODAF010151658.1:0-10235 GCA_027574765.1 Molpadia intermedia | reverse complement strand
GGTACGGTATAGATTATCATAGTGCGTACATAATCCATTTTTCGTTTGCTAGCAGTCAAGAAATAACAATGGTAAACAAAGAAATTTTGAAGCTGTATGGCAAGGAATCACAAAGCCTTCTTGGCTTTCTGGTTAGTCTTTCAATCTGGTCTAGGTCCATCAGTGACTTGAGCAGATGATCGGTTAACTTAGAACTGGATTATTTTATAATTGACAGATATTAAAACCTATTAAGTAAGGCCATCACAATATGGAAAAAATATTGATATTAGTGACGAATATATTTTTAGCTCATACCAGCAAAGCTGGTTGAGCTTACTTACCGTGCTATCAATCTATCTGTGTGTCTGTCTGTACACACATGTTCAAATTGCTTCTTCTTGTACAGTGTTCAGTAGATTTTTTGAAACTTGGTCACAGTGATCCTTGTGTAGAGGGCTATCAGGGGTGTTCTGGAAATTTAGGTCAAAGGTCATCTAGGGGTCATTTCAGGCTATTGTTTGAAATCCTTCAAAATGCTTCTCCCACAGATAATAATGGATCTTAGTCAAAGTTGCTCATGTTGATTGTTGTGTAGTGGGCCATATGGGGTGTTCAGGAAGGTGGGGTTAAAGGTCACCTGGGGTAATATGTGGTCATTATTCTAACAACCTTCAAAATGCTTCTCCCACAGATATAAATGGATCATCGTCAAAATTGCTCATGTTGATTGTTAAGTAGTAGACCATATGTTCAGGAATTTGAGGTCAAAGTTCATCTTGGGGTCATTTTAATACTGAAATACCTTAAACTTTCTCCTGTATATTTTGATGGATTATCTTCAAAGTGGTTCATGATATTCCTTGGATGGTTATCCATATTGGGGTACTCGGAATTTGAGGTCAATTAAAGGGCATCCTAGACATGAATTTAGGCCATTTACTAAAATTCTTTCTGTAGTTCCAATCCTACTCCATCCCTTTAACAAGCACCTTAGAGCTCTGTAAATGAAAGGTCAAATTCCCCTGGATACAGGAGAGTGTTTACACTAGCAGATTCTAGCTTAAAGGGAGACTGCATAGTAGAGTAACAGTATATACTGTTACTAGATCTACTGTTACTATGTACTGTTGAACAATTGTTCCAACACCAAAGTATACTGTAGTTAGAATATATTAGGTAAGAATTTACAATACCAGCTTCAATTAGGAAAATATCCACTACTAAAGGCTTGAGCTATGTTCCATTTGATTTTGTTACTGTACTTCTTTGTCCTCATGTAGAAAGTGAGGGCAGGATTGCAAATTTTCACTTAATTTCCTCTTCCATTTTACTTCAAAGCCACATCTGCGGTACCTTTATCAGAGGTTCGCAACTCACAGTGACTGTAGAATTGTTTACATACAGATAGTTAATTAGTTATGGAGAACTTGTTATAACAACCCAACCCTGTGTTTCAGTATCAAGCAATATATCACTGCACTTTGTATGGACATTATGCTTAGTACATGTGCATAGTACATGTGCATAGTACATGCATAGTACCGGTACATAGTACATGTACTACATGCACAGTATATGCATAGTGCATAGTAACACAGTACATACATAGTACATTGTACATACATAAGCCTACCTTGCATCCGCTTCACTGCAACTTACAAAATGACAAAAACTGGAGAAATGACATTTATTTAATATTATTTCTCTCTTTATTTTTTGCTTTCCTGCTTTAGCAAAAAAACCTATGCATTCAACTCGGCGTGTGTGTGTGTGTGATGCTTGGCTTCAGTACCCGATTACTCAACAAGGGAACATTAGAAATTTGTCATACTGGGTGTATGGATGCAGTATAGTGAGTAGAAGAACCCTATTGTTTTTGGTGCCTGCAAAAATGATCAAACTACAACTGACCTCAAAATATTAGGGGCCAAATTTTTTGTCAATTTGTTTTAATAAATGCCAATGAGCAGTCCTTGTTACATTTCCTAAAGTTTACAAAAATATTTCCCATCCCTGATTTAATTTTCACTGAAGCAAGAAACCTCACGGAGGCTTCGCACCTCTGGTTGGATTAATAATAAGTCTGTGATGGTAGTTTTCTCTTCTTTTCAGTTCTTCCCCCATGAGGTGCTAATGTTCAGGAATTTAGAGGTCCTGAAGCTGAGAAATAACCCCTTGAAGGAGCTTCCACGTGATATAAATAAATTGTTCAGATTGAAGACCTTGGTCATTTCCTTTTGTCTCATCTCTACCTTACCTATCAAGTAAGTACAAAATGGCTAATATTTGCCTTTTCTATTAAAGTTTATACCGTGTTTTCAAGTTTTTGACCTCTGCGACTGTTTATCCACGAGAAAACAACAGCGACCATCTACACATGAGTATTAAAGCTACTGCATATAACAAATCGTCTCCTTTGCTTTCTGATTTTGTAAAAGTGAGAATTTTGCTGATCTCATTAGCTAAATGATTTTGTTTTATTATTTTTTTCAAGTCTTTTCAAGCTTCCATTGGAATTCCTTGACCTCTCATATAACAAGCTGTCTTTCTTGCCGAATGAAATGAAGCAGTTGAGGTAATGTTGTCATAATGTACATTACTAGACAGTGTATAAGATTCATGTCACATTAACCAGCCCTACCATGCCATGTAACCTGGGGGGCAGGGGGGGTGTCCATCCAGGAAAGGGTATAAACTAACATCCTGGTCAGTTAATAATAGTAAATAAATTGACATGATGACATTATAAACAACATCTTCCTTAATCAGATTAGAAGATGAGTTGTAAAGAGAATCCATTATATATATATTGTTCCAGGACAAAGTAAATATAATATCCTAGTTGACCTGTTGTTTGCTGAGCTTTGCCATTTGATTAATGCAGCAACCTGCTGTATTTTAAACTTCCTGAAATTAAAATGTGGTGTGAAATTACAATTGATGTCAAAGCCATGTTTATGAAGAGAAATCAAACTTTGGTCCAAAAAGTTACCTCCATCATGTTCAGGACACTCCTTACTCTCTTCTCAATATCTTGAGATGACACAGCTCAACAAGAAGATGAGTTTAACTTGAAACTCACCTCTAAATGGATGTGGATTTTAACCAAATGATTGGATTTGGCGGAGTTGCAAGAAAGAGAATTATATTTAATCCTTAAAACAGATATTATCGCCATTGTTTATCTAATTGTTTCCCTTTATACAATAAGGGAATTTAAATCATCCCTTTAAACACCACACAATGCTCTGCATGTTCTAATTTACTGGACACATTTCTAGCCCCCCTTTGTAGCAATAGTCCCGCTCTTTGCTGTAACCTTTTTGTGTTTTACTTGTTCACAGAACGCTGCGTTTCTTGAACCTTGAAGGGAATCAATTAGCCGCACTACCATGTAGCTTCCTTAAACTTTCTAATCTGAGGTCTCTGAGAGTTTATAACAACTTCATGCACCCTTTGTTTTGGAGGGAAAACAGCCAAAATAACCCACAGGTCAGTGACATGTTCGAACCTGACTGTGATGCCATATATATAGCAGTATTATGAATGCATTCATTACGAGTAGTTGTAGCATGCAGTATATTTAATGTTAAACCTACATTACAAATTTAATTTTGTGTCCAAGGTGACTAAAGTTCATAAGCCTATCATTAATAATACAGTTCTAACCAATTAACAAAGGCTTATTTTTTTAAAGTTTAACAGATTGGATTCAGATTAAGTTGGTGTGACATATACTCAAAGATAGCCATGTTTCCTAACCTCGACACCCAATAAACGAAACAATCAAAATTTTTACTTACAGAGGCTGACAGATTTATCTCTACTGGTCTGCAAGCATGAAAGCATAGACAGCCATGTTGATGTCTCCATTCAGTTACAGAGAGACTTAGACAGGTATGTGCAGTGGCGGATTCAGGGGGGCACAACAGGCATGCGCCCCCCCCCCCCCTATTGGCCGCCAAAAAGAAGAAAAAAACTCCCCCATTTTTTTCCCTAAAATCTATACTGTACAACGCTTCCAAGTTGGACAGGCGGCGTAACTAGTCTCGATGAAGTTGGTTAAGTACAGCAGATTTAAAAATTAATACTTATAACAGTTCTTGTTACAAGACATGACTTGGGTCGGGTCTGTCATATTGACGAAATTGAGTTATAAAAACATATGGCAAAGAATTTGTGACGCACATTTTTGTCTTGTTTTTCTAAGATAAAGAAAATATAGAACATGAACATACTTGGAATAGATGGAAATGATATAGCACCATTTTGCAAAAGCAAAATATTTTCAAAGGGGAGGGGGACACCCACACCCACTCCCCTTAGACCCCTCCCCCAGCGTCGCGATCAAGCTACAGTTGTGCCCCCTATTGAAAAATCCTGGATACGCCCCTGATTCACAGAAAGGTATTTTCTGTATAATGGCTCTAAAAAGCACTGATAACTTTGGTAGCACAAATCACAATACTGTATATTAAAAGCCTATATTAATAACATTGTTACAAGCCTTTTCAGATATCAGATACTTTTCAGTACCTTAAAGATGCAAAATTTTTACTAATACGACTACACCCTTGACTGGGCTATATATCACACTCATTAGGCCAGATCTTGATGTACAAGAATTATTCACATCAACATACCATACACATTCCCCACCCCCATTTCCTACCCCTTTATCCCACCCTGTACCCCACATAATTTGCACTCGTAACCACCATTATTTACTCACCAAAAATTTCCAGTTGCGTCATGGTCATGATGACGTGTGGCTCCAGGACCACGCCCCTTTCCTTAGCAACACAAGTGTAGTTACCGGCGTCCTTCTCACGTATATCTTTCAGATGCAAATCAGATCCGTTAGTGAAAACATGACAATTGTCTGTCCTGTACGTACAGAAAGAAAAGACAAGTCTTTAGCTAAAAGCCACCATGACCCCACCCACACCCCCCACCCCCAAACAAACAACAAATTGTTTTAATATCGTGAATATATTGAACCTCGATCTAGGAGTCTGGCTTCCGTTGTACACGCATTTTAGAAACATGACCTTTTGATTACATAGCTTCTATTCTTCAGGCAATTTCTTATAAAATCAGTGGAATATTCTTTTGATCAGAAGCTGCCATCAGGTTCCCCTTAACCAATGCACAAAAGTCTCTCTTCTGACTAAGTCGGGTTCCTAGTGGAATAGCGCCAACATTTCTGTAATTTTTGGAGATATATGCTTAACTCTTAATGTACCGCACTATATCTACAGTGCAACACGTCTTTACTTGTTGACGTGGAGCTCGTCACTGTGCTACTTACCGGCTTTTTCCGGGTTGCCCGAGCGTGAAACTATTACGTAACCCCGGAATATGCCCACAAGGGTTAAAAGGCCTCTATTAACTGGTCGGTCATGCGGTATCTGTCACCGTGTGCATACACCACAGACTGACCATATACCATATTCATTTGCTTTGTTATTCATGATCTCATTGCTAGAGTTGTGTTATTCATGACAGCTACTGGGCTGAGCTGGCTTATGATTGCTTACTCCCAGGTGACATTTGGCTTGAGACTGTGTTTGTTTTATGAATTAGTAAAGCAGAGACAGGCAGGAAGAAAAACCTCCCATTTTCTAAAGGAAATTTTCCCCAAATAGGCAACTAAAGCAAGTTCCTATCATTCAGATAATAGTTACCCTTGCCCTGACTACAGCCTGTTCCATACCACAATTTAAATGATCGTAAAAAGTACAAACGTCCGATTTGTAGTGCCGGTATATTTCCCTATGGGCGATACTGAAATGTTGGTCAATTATTATATTGTATCCATGTATTATGCAAGAATATAATGGCCACTGACTGTCCAGGTAGTTCATGACGTGTTGGTCCTTCTAAAATCCTGTCAAGCTCCTTTCCTCTCAAGGGAGACAGTTTTTGTTTACATCATAATACTCCCTACTGGATAGGTAGCTCTGGGTATGCAGTGTTTACTCAAGGCAGTGGACTGATGACAGCTAAGTCTCGGGGGTGTCAGCCAAGCACCATTTGGTCTTTAAAGTTGTGCGGTACGATCGTGCATGGTTTTAGAGTGATATACACGGCATGTTGGTATTCTTACCCTTGATTAGTACAGGGTGTCTTGATCTTAACGCTGTTTTTAAACCATTGAACAGCAATCTCAAATTTAGAGCCGGCTGCAGAACAGTTCATAACCATCGACTCTCCGGTCTTCAGGAAAGCAGTAGCGGGAGGTTGCTTGGTGAAGTACAATCCTGTCATAATGAGAGTAGCATAATTATTTGCAAATAGATTTTAAACCATTAAACATTTAACAATCTCAAATTTAGAGCCGGCAGCAGAACAGCTCATAACCATCGACACTCCGGTCTTTAGGAGAAAAGTCTTGGGAGGTTGATTGGTAAAGTATAATCCTTTTATAAGATGATGAGATTAACATATTTATTTACAAAATGGATACAAGATTATGGACTGTTATTTTAAACCATCAAACAACAATCTCAAGTTTAGAACCGGAGGCGGAACACAGAACCACCAACTCTCATGTCTTCGGATGAACGGTCAACTCGAGAGATTGCTTGGTGGAGTACTCATCATGAGATAACCATCGACTCGGGCTCTCCCATCTTTAGGAGAGCAGTCGCAAGATGTTGCTTGGGGAATTATAAAACGGTCATGAGAGTAACATAATTATTTATAATGTAGATGAAAAATTATCTATAGCTAATATAAACTGTTGAACATTTAACAACCTCAAACTTAGAGCTGGCATTAGAACAATTCAGAACCATCAACTCTCCTGTGTTCGAGAGAGCAGTCTCGGGAGGTTGCTTGGTTTACAATCCGTGATGTGATAAGAGTAATATAAATAATTATAAAATAGTTACAACATTATGGAATGTTATTTGAAACCATTGAACAACAATCTCAAGTTTAGGGCCAGCAGCAGAACAGTTCAGAAACCATCTTCCTGTTTTCGGCAGAGCAGTCAACTCGAGAGATTGCTTGGGGGAGTACATTCCCGTCGTGAGAGTAACCAAAAAGTTATATCGGATGAAATATTATGTACTGCTATACTAAGCCATAGAACAACGATTTCAAGGTTAGAGCCGGCAGCAGAACACTTTCAAAACCAAAGTACTTCAAGCCAGATGATTGGATTCAGATTATATATAACTCCTTGACAGCCCACTTCCATAAGATCCCCTAACCCCACGCCCTTACATTTTCAATGAAAGTTTTAAATGGCTATTACCTTGAACAAAAAGATTTGTGATATTGCTATCTATTTGTCCGACTGAGTTGCTGGCATGGCAGGAATAGTTTCCCGAGTCAGGTCCTTCGGTTCTGATAATTTTCAAAACTCCTGGTCTCAGTTGAAATCTTTTGCTGCCCATGATTTCCTATTCAAAGAAAAGAAAGGGAGAAATTATCAAAATAATGCAGAACGTAAAATGCCAAACCATTTCTTTCCAGCCATGCTTGAATAAATAAATTTATAACCAAAACTAAGATTTTTAGGCCATTAAGCTTATTATCCTACAGTCAATGTATTGACGACAGCCCCACTATATGTATAATAGTATCCAAATATATTTAAAGGCATTGACAATATACAAAGTCAGATGCTCATGTGCTAAGAGCAGTGTGGAAGCTCAAACCACACTAGATCGAAGGGACCGGTGTAACAGGAAATTCCCCCCCCCCATCATGAATTTTCTGTTAACACTCTACTGTATCATTAAGTGAACTTTATATTGATTATCTGTTGTTACTTGACACTTAAAATAAATAATCAAACAATGAGATTTTATACCAAAATATTTATTGTATAATTCATGAAAATTAAAATGCTCTTGCACATGAATAATTCCCTCCCTGAACCCACACCAACAACCAACAAATCATATGAACCAGCATACACAAGTCACAATCCTACCATCAACAGGGCCTAGATATTATTGCCAAGAGATATTTCCTTCAATATCTTCCCCCATATATGCAGTATCTTCCACATAAATGCTAAAATATAATGGACCAACTATTACAATCTTATGTGGAAGTTGGTGGGGGAATATTTTCAGGTTGGGGGAAATATTTTCAGGGGGGGGGGGAATTCCTGTCACACCGGAACAACATAGCCCAAATTGGGACAGTCCCGGCCATACCAGGACAGTTGGAATGTCTCACTATGGTGCATCCACATGCTAAGTATGACAAACATCCATCATTCTCTTCTAGAGTTATCATGTATCCAACTATTATGTTTATATATCGGTATTTGCACAAATCATCAACTACAGTACTCACTATCACCCAACAACTTCATACCCAAATTTGAATTAATTGTGCTTTCAATTGCTGTTTTATTGGTATTTGAAGAATTTGAAGCCTGTGACCTCATTAATATTCATAACATGAGTACCAAAAACAATATGATTCATTTACTCCATATGGAACATCCACAAACTAGGTATGACAAACATCCACCATTTCCGTTTTGAGTTATCAAACTTATCATGTATACATGCTATTTTTTATCGATATCGTGTTAAGGTCTGCCACCTCATCAATATGCATAGTATCAACTTTAACACAAATCATCAGGTACCCACTATCACCCAAAAACTTCATACCAAATTTGAATAAATTGCGACTTTCGATTGCAACGTTATTGGCATTTTAAAATTTTGATGTTTGACCCTGTGACCTCATTAATATTCATAACATGAGGATCAAAAACAATAGGGATCTTCTACTGCCTATGGAGCATACACCCAGTAAGTATGGCAATCATCCATCATTCCCTTGTTGAGTTATTGTGTTTAAAAACAATTTTTATCAATATCATGTTAAGCCCTGCCCCCTCATCAATATGCATGATATCAAATTTAACACAAATCACCAAGCACCCGCTATCACCCAACACTTAAAGTGCGACTTTCAATTTAACTTGTTGAGTTATCGTGTATACAAGACAAAATGTATCTGCTTTTTAACCTTTCTCTGGCAGTACTACTAAGTGTTAAGAACTTCACAGGGTAGTAAAACAAATGATAAAATAAAACATTAACTAAGGAACCAGAACTCATCAAGAAAGAACTTTAAAACAGAATATTGAGTATGGATCAACTTTGAAATAAAACAAATAATATAATTTTTCTTACTAAATTATATTAAATCATGGTTTGGGATGTCAAGAAGCGTTTATTGGAAACACAAGTTCATACTGTCAAGTGGATGTAAATTGATGAAACAAGCCCTCTCTGTAAACTTCCTTTACAGGAGATTAAAGCAGCATCTTGTTTAGGATATGAATGTTTAAATTTGATTTTATGCATGACTGATTGTATCTGTATTACAGATGCATAATTGGATCCAGATGCCACACAGCCTATTGTTTAATGTAGTGATTGGTACAGGGTTATGATACCAATACATCTATTGCCACTATTTCAGCACATCATACTTTCTGGCCTCCGATATTATGTGATTCATTTTTTAATGTTGAAGACATATTTGACCAATTATGAACCTGGATTTGTGAATGATAAATCTGAACTATTGATGGACTTGTGGCTTTCCTTAGAATACTGAATGATATGCATTAAGAATATGTTGATGTATGTGTGGACAGTGTGGTCACAGATGTCCGTAACTCCGTATCCACACCTTGTTTCCGCACACCACATCCGCACTTGTAAGTATCTATGTCCATACTAATGACATCCTAGCTTTTTATTCAAAAGAAAGCTTAACTCTTTATTATATACATAGAAGGATACCAGAATATAGGTGAACATTTTATTAAACACAATCATATCATTTACAATGATTTATGATAGGAAAATATTAACTCAATACCACACTCTCATTCCATGTAATAGGAATTTCTTTCCAATTGCTTCAGTTGCCCCGAACGACATATAATTTGCTTTTTACTTTCATGCTACTATAGTTACTTTTACATATTGGGTATAGTGCCCTCATTTTCTAATGATAAACTCTGTGCAAATTCTTTGAGACCTCTCACCTGTTGTACAGAGTGACCTACAATAATATTTGTAATTTTGTATTAGCATTAGTTCACAACTAACACACTTCAGTGGGGTCATATAATTTATATACCCTAGGCCAGCGTCCCGCAAACTTTTTACTTCCCGGCCTAATGATTCCAGTCACTAAGCCTCGGCCCAGCCAGGGACCAAAATACCAACCCAGCCAGAGCAAGACGTTCTGATCAT
>JAODAF010151436.1:0-10238 GCA_027574765.1 Molpadia intermedia | reverse complement strand
AAACTTGACATGGTACGGTATAGGTTATCATAGTGTGTACACAATCCATTTTCGTTTGCTAGCAGTCAAGAAATAACGACATTGGTAAACTTAAGAAACTACTGTAATTTTGAAGCCTTACGGCATGGAATCACAAAACCCTCTTGGCTTTCTGGTTTTTTGATTGGAGGACTGTAAATATTCTTTTGGAAGAATTAAGTTTACAGTGTTTTAGTGTTATATATTTTTTTCTTTCCTCTCTCTGTATTCAGGTCTGTATACAAAATTCTTCCTCACAAACCGGTCATGCTGTTGTGTTTGGCATTTGTTGACGGGGACGAATTTGTCAAAGGTCTCCAACTCTGCTCTGACCAGTCCTATGACGTTACAGACACCTTCATATGTGATGAAAATGGAATAATTTTCTACTGTTTATACCACTTTGTAAATTTCATGAACACCGCTATGGCAATGAAGTGGAATATTAGCCTCCATGTGATAAACACTGCTTGCTAGATGTGATGGGTAGGTTGTTAGATTTTTGTTTATTATTTTCAATATGTTTGTTTGCCCAAACTGTGCCAAATTTCAGTCTAACTCCATTAAGGATTTTTTGCAACATTTACAGGTTTCACATTCACATGATATTAATTTCCATATCCAATGTGGTTTAAATGACTGTCCAGCTACATACAAAAAATATGGTAACTACAGAAAGCATGTCACCCAATCACACAGTGAACTCTTTGTTGAAAACTCTAGTGTAGATGATTTCTGTTTAAAATGTAATATATGTAGTGAAAACTTTCCTGATGCCTTTACTTTCCTCAACCACTTACAAAAACATATGTGTGCAGATAGTAGAATTACCTGCCCAATCATTGGATGTGAGTCCTCATATGTAGTTCCAAGTTCGTTCAGATGTCATATGTATAGGAACCATCCAGGGGCTTTGGAGCATGATATTAAAGATGTATGGAAAGAAAGTTTGTCTGACATGTCATGTAATACAAATGACACTGTACTGCATACTGATGACTTGCAGCAAGTATCACATAAAACATCTTATGCTACTTTCCTTCTCAAGTTACAAGAACAGTACAAATTACCATTATCTGTCACAGAACAGATAACAGAAGATTTCAGTTACCTCTTAGACCTTTATATTGATAATCAGAAAGAAAAAACAGTGGAAATCCTGCAAAATATGGGTGTCTCAGCTGACATTGCCAGCAAGGTAGAACAGTCATTCAATTCAGCTTCCTTTAAAAGTGACCAAATAGCACTTAACACTGCTTATAAGAAAAGAAAATTTTGGAAAGAAAACTTTAACTTAATTGAACCACAAACATATTCACTAGGCCCAGATGAAAGTGGCACTCAATGTACCTATCAGTACATTCCTATCTTAGATGTGTTAGCAGCACTACTCACAAAAAGTGATGTTTTAGAATATGTGATGCACCCTCCAGTCAGAACCCCAGGAGTTTTTGTAGATGTTACAGATGGTTCATATATACAGCATCATCCATTGTTTTCAGTTGATAAATCTTGTCTGAAGATAATTTTATTTTATGATGATGTGGAAGTTGTCAATCCTTTAGGTTGTCATAAGAAAGTACATAAATTAAGTGCATTTTACTTTGTTCTTGCAAACATACCTCCGGAGAAGAGATCTCCATTGCATGTAATTCAACTTGCTCTGTTGTGTAAAGAGAAAGACCTTAGGCATTTTGGTCCACATAAGGTCCTCTTACCACTCATACATGACTTGAAAATACTTGAATCAGAGGGAATTAGGCTTAATGATGGAAATGAAAGGCTTTTTGGATCAATCATCCTACTAGTTGGTGACAACCTTGGTATGCACTATTTAAGTGGTCTTTCAGAATGTTTCAGTGGTGGACCGTCACATCGCATTTGTCGGTTTTGTATGGCAACAAGCGGTGAAATCCAAACAAAGTGCAACAGTTTTGTGTATCGAACAAGGGAAATGTATGATGCTCATGTTTCCTTTGCCCAGCAACATCCAGCACTAGCTTCAACCTATGGTGTTTACAGAATGTGCCCCTTGAATGAGCTGCTTTACTTTCATGTAATTGAAGCATGCCCCCCTGATGCTATGCATGACATTTTGGAGGGAATTTTGCCCTATGAGTTGCCACTCATTTTGAAAAGTTTGATTCAAGCTGGTTACATGGATGTAGCCTATATCAATAAACAAATTAGGACATGGAAATATGGACCACTTGATAGCAGAAATAAGCCAACAGAGATCCACCAGAATTGTACTGTAAAACAGAATGCAGCCCGTATGTGGACTCTGATCCGGCACCTATCCCTTATGATATCTGAAAAAGTGCCAGAGGATGACAAATTCTTTGCTGTTTTGCTTATGTTGAAGGGAATTGTAGACCTTGCATTGGCTCCCAAAATTAACATGGAAATGATTGCATTGTTAGACTGGTATATTCAAGATCATCACAGGTTGTTTCAGGAATGTTTCCCTGCATCACGAATAAGACCAAAACAACACTACCTTGTTCACTATCCAGACATTATCCTTAGGTTTGGACCTTTGAGGACTTACTGGAGTATGAGATTTGAGGCAAAACATAATGAACTCAAAAATATTGTCAAAGCTTCAAATAACTTCAAAAACGTGCCTTTAACTGTTGCAAATAGGCTACAGCTCAGATTTACAGCATACTTGACTTCACCTTGCTTTTTAAAGCCAGAACTAGAAATAAGAATGGAAAACAGTGAAGGATTTAGTTATGAGGCAAGCAATGAACAGCCCTGTAGTTCTGTGAAATACTGTGGTCTGCTGTATCAAAAAGGCATGGCTGTAATTACTGGGGATACTGGCAAAAGTGGAGAATTAATTATTGGGGTTATTGAGAGGATTCTTTCATACACTTCAGACCCTGGTAAAATTGTTTTTGTCGTGGATAGTTACTTAGCTGAGCATGTACCACACATGGCAGCATATAAGTTCATTTCTTGCAGTGGTACAAAACATGTTACATTAGAAGAATTGAAAGATACATATCCATTAAGTGTGTACACATTGGATAGTGGAATATATGTAATATTGAAACACTTTCCTTTACTAGTACAATGATGGCATTGATATTTAGTGTCATATGCATGACCTGTTAACTCATCAGTTAACAGGTTGGTACTTTGTTTACATTGCAGGCCAATCAAGATAAAAATGAAAGTCCTGGTTGAGTTTCAGCATAGCAGGAAGATAATCACGTTGTCAGAAAAGTGCAGTACCTTTGGTTATGAGACTCTGAAATTTCTGAAAGAATGTATGGGAATTGTAGACACCAGCACACCATCAGACCATTACTTCCAATACTTTGATAATGACTTTCAAACCTGGGTAGATCTAGAGGAAGGCCATATTTTAGAAGACAAAACTAGGATAAAGGTAACATCGAGAGAGGTGTACCCACTTTTTATTCCTCAAGAGCCATTGGACATCAATCTTCCAGGACCCTCTCTTACTAGTTCTTTTGTATTTTCTGGGACAGACGATAATTCTTACACAGATAGCATGTCTGGTATAAGTGCTGTTGAATATGCTGGTGAGAGTTCAGATTCCCTTGAACAATTACCAAACCAATATGGTGAAGTAGAAAATGTTGGTAAGGACAAAACATCAGCAGTAAAGCCAGTTGCCTTAGAAAATGACACTGAAGTACAAATGAAAACTGACAAAGACACTTCAACTCAAATAAACTATGACATTCCAACACAAAATTTTAGTTGTTCTCTGACAAAATCACTTAAAACAGGACGGCTTGATTGGGCAAACAAACATGAACTTCTAAATATTTTAGGGGAAAAGCTATATAGCATGGACAAATATCCAACACTCAAAATGCGAAGGGAGATGGCACAGTCATTAGTGAAATCCTACCCAATGTTAAAAGAGCGACTGGGTTCTGGGTTTGATGCCTGGGCTGAGGCTTTTCAGAATAAGGTAAAATCAATTAGAGCAAAAGACAGTAGTGTTAAACCACTACCTAAGAGGCAGATGAGTAAACCCAATGACCCTGATTCTCAAAGACCATTTAAAAAACCGAACAAAGGAGAAATTAACTGGGCTCCAGACATCGAAGAGTCTGAGGACGAAACATCCCTGCAGAAACATAAACTTTCGCTCAAAAAGGAAATGGGGAAGGTAAACAAGGATCATGGACTAATAAAGAAATTAATGGACATAACTTTTCCACAAAGAAGGGTCTTAATCAACAGTGTGCCATTGATTTCTGCAGTCCAAGCTGAATTTCCAGCTCTCTTTACATGTGAAGAACTCAATAATGAGTTCTTTCGGCTAGTTGGAGTTGATGCCTTAAAAAGAATAACAGAGAAACTGCCTGCTATTGCGCCTAAGATGATCCGTCTTGCAGAACAGAAGCTGAAACATCCTACAGCTGAGAGGATACTCAGTGAGTTTAAGAGGTATGCTTAGAGGCAATACTGTAGTAACTGTACTGCATAATGGTTTGGCTTGTAGATCATACACCAATGGTAGTTGTTACTTAAAGAATGTAAAGATAGAACATACTGGCATGTTGATCTACCCACTGGCATTACTAGATGAATGGGATGGGAGCTCTTAGCTTGCATCTGGTTAAATATTGCCCCATGCCCCCTTCTCCTAACTTGAGGAGGTTATGTTACTGGGTGTTCCCTTCAAATGAAACCTTTTGTCTCTTGTAGGGGTAACTGGTCATTTAATTAACATAAACAGCAATCAGAATTTGAAATCTATTAGGTTTATAATTGAGTGTAAGATAAAAGGTGCTATACTGTTTTTGATGGATTCATTTTGGTTCAATTGTGACAAAAATATTTGCATATAGTGAATTATTAGTAAAATTGGGAATTGGGAGGTCAAATCTCACCTGAAGTCACCGGCAGGGAAATGTGGAAAACATTGTGAACACAAGATCTCCGTGAGTATTATTAATGCGGTACTTCATAGTTAGCATTCGGATACCTATTGTTTTCAGTAAAGGTCAGAGGTAATTTGAGTTCACAGAGGTGAAAAAACAACAACCAAGCATTGTCTTCATGTGGGTAACCTTATACTTTTCATGTGGGTGTCTGTTATTAAAACAGTTATTTTTTCGGTAAAAGTCAAAGGTCACCTCAGAGGTTAGAGAGGTAAAAACTGAAAGCATTTTAAACAAAATATATATATAAATAAAGGAATTAATAAGCTTGTGAAAATTTTATTTTGATAAGGGTACCATTTATGACTCTTTTGTGACATTTGGGTTGCTTACGGATGTCTAATATTTACTTAGTATAATTTATTGTAAGACGATAATTGACCATGTAAACATAACATCATTTTGCAAGGTCATATGACACATTTTGACTCAACAAAACTTCAGTGATATTATTTTATTATTTTACAGTTCCAGTCCTGAGAAATGTGCCTTGATGTTGTTGCCACTCCTCCTCCGGGAAAAAACAGAAGGTTTTTACACATTTTTGAAGGTAGGAAAAACGTCATCCTAATTAAGTAATAATTGTGGTCAGGTTTTAGCTCTGGAAATATGTCTCTGAAATGCAATTAAAATTAATAATTTGGTTGAGAGAAGGGGAAAAACATGGTATTGTTCTGTTGAAAGAATTCCACCAATCGATTTTCAATATTGAAATGATGCCAGGTAATTTTAGGTTTTCAGGAATGAGAGGTTATTATTCTAAATGTGTCCTTCTTTCCATTATGTGGATAAATATGTCATTTAAAGTGACTCTAATTTTACATAAATGATAGGTGGGCCAAATAGCCAATGGCTTCTTTGATACCAGAATGTGGTGCTATAAATAGAGAGTGCCTAAAAGTTGAAAATGTAGAGGTTTTAAGTGTTGTTATTTCTTTATGCACTGTACTGTAGGGCAATTAAGGCAGACAGATAAATTCTTAAAGATGAATTTAAATTCATCTATGATGAAGGAGTCCTCGATCTGAATGAAAAAGCAGAAAATATTCTTTTGTTCTACAAATGAGGACTTTAGAATTCTCTTCCGAGGACTATTGCTGTCTGGATTTTCATTTGTTCTTTGTCATTGGTACAAAAAAGTACATGCCCACCATGGCATGATTGCATATTCCTTGCACTTTCAACAAGGAATCAAATACTCAGATTCAAACTTAAAAGGAGTTGGATACTAGATGTAAAGCAACATGCAAAATTACTGACAGAGTAATACATCAACAGTTATTTAGCTAAATGGTAGGTACGTTTATGGAGTTCTTCCAAAATTTCCATCTTAGATTGTATAATTTCTTATAAGTGTTTCTTTTTCTTTAAAAGGATGGTAATGTCGGGATTGATGCTATTGCTTCGCCTGTTCTTGTATCGGTGTCAGCAGAGAACTTTAGTATTGCTGCAGAAGGACAAATGCTGCTTTGTGACCTACCACCAGTGAAAGCACTGTCTGCATTAATTGGTCTGTTCTACAGTGTAAACTTGGAATACCCTCCAAAGTGCATCTGCACCTTCACATTTTTTCAGAAGGAAATACTGCAAGTTAAGGATAAAAGGAAAATCCCTACAAAGTTAGTCAGTTTTGCTGGCAGATTAACTTCTATCAAAGAGTGAAAGCTTCCACACACTGAGCTTTTTGCAACATATACTATGTTTAAGCTGTTTAGTTTATTTATTTTTTACTTCAGTGACATATCACAAGAAAGGTTTTTGTCACAGATTGTTTGCATTTTATATTATAGCAAAAGTTCAATATTAGACTTGTATTGTGGGCCATACAAGCCTTGGCCTCTGCAGGTGTAAAACTACTCAATTTTAACATTTAATTGTATGGACAGTGGATAATTATTTGCTTAACAATAGTTTTCTTGAACCTTTCATACTTCAAGAAATGGTCTTGTTCAATTAGAATTTAAAAATTACTGATCAGGTTTAGTGGTCTGTATGGACAATGGATATTAAATCATGCACTGAAAGAGGCTGAATATCACATATCCTTGAGGAATTACATTTCTACGTAAACCATTGATTCAGGACACCCTGCTTTGTTGTACACAGATGTAACTATGAGTTTCAGATTATGACAAAAGCAAAGAGGAAGTTTAGTTTAATGGGTGATATTAATTGGCTGCTTAGCAGTGGATGCAATTTTTATTTGGAAATGTGCCTGTTGTATATGTTAACTGTAACATAAAACAGTATATGTTTTTAATGGTGTATTTCTTAGCTTATATAGGGCTGGTCAATCTGTATTCATGTTTTAAAAGGATATATATTTCCAAGCTCTTTTATGCAAACTGAGGATTATTTGTAAAATCATTTGCAAGGTATGCACATAAAACTAAATTTAGGGTGATATATTCATTTGGTCCTTACTGTACATCTGCTACCTCAGTTTCTAACAGGGCTTTCAGTCCACCTCTTATGCCACTTGTCCACCTAATTTGTCACATAAATTTTTCCAATAACACAGAGAGCACACTGATTCCTTCATAGTGCAACTTAATAACATTGAAAATAGTGGAAGCTAGAAGAAATAGACATGCAGCTCTATCTCCACACATATTCCCTGAGATAAGAATTTCAGCAGTGTGGTTCAGGTTCATACCAAATGTGCTTTCATATTTTCTCATTTCTTTAAGATGCTTATATATTATGAAAGGCAAGATATGTTTCAGTTTTAATATGCAAAAGTTGCTTCTCACAGTTTTTGTTGCTTGTTAGCATTTGATAAATATGTTAATTTTTACATGTTTGTTAAAATATATATTTGTTAATATACCACTTTGATTGTAAGATGAGGCTATTACGTATACTGTACTCCCATTAGAACTTGCTGTTAATTTGTTGATTCATAGTGAATGCAAGGATGCAGAGAATAGGCATATTCCTCTGTGCTGACAATATGTAGTAGGACAGGATGGGGTTATAATGAAGTAAATGCCAGTGGTTAGGTTACACTAAAAATTGTGTAAATTGCCACAGAAAGACAAATGCAGCTTTGTGACCTACCACCAGTGAAATCACTGTCTGCATTAATTGGTCGGTTCTACAGTGTAAACTTGGAATACCCTCAGAAGTGCATATTTTTTAGAAGGAAATGCTGCAAGTTAAGGATAAAAAAAAATCCCTACAAAGTTAGTCAGTTGCTGGCAGATTAACTTCTATCAAAGAGTGAAAGTTTATAGATAACTTTTCGGATGCAGTTTATAGTCTTATTAGATGATTAAGTTGTGTTTTGGTTTTCAGTAACATTTATCCTAGTTTTTTAGTATTCAGTGTTGGATGAGGAGTGGATGATTAGTTACTTAGTTACTAGTTTTATTGTGTTTTTACATTTAAACTAACTCAATTGCTTAACTTTAACAGTAGTATATAGACAATGGATACTCTGCATATAGCTAGTACATTCGTTGGGGCAGAAAGAAATTAAAATTACTTTTAAATGTAATGATAATGATTTCTTCTTGCAATCACACCTCAACAGATGCATGTAGACCTGATATGGTGTATATAGAGCAATGAAGAAGGCATGGGTTCCCAAATGGTGTCCCATGGTCTAGGGCCAGCTCACCAGATAACCTAATCTGGCACAACAAAGTACCAACACCAAAAAGGAGAAGTCCTTGAGGACCAACTCCAAATTCATCTAAGCTCTGATGTTTTCTTGTGTGGTAACATCAAATTTTCAGAATGGTTCATTGGGGATTTGTCTTTCTAAAACACCATTTTTAGTAATCTATTTTATGCCTACTGCGGCAGATTTTCTGGGGCCTGTACAGTATGGGTGTTACTCCCACCAATGTATTTTCATGTATTTTTTCATGGTCCACATGACAAGTTAATTGGAACCTCTGACTTGTCATCTCCATAAGGTCCTGGTGTCTAACAGATAACCTACAAAATTTTGGAAACAGCTCTGCTTAAAATGTAAAAGTACATTCATTATGACAGGAAGCAATTAGAAAGTAGTCTTGTTAAGTGTTATAATGCAAAGTCATGCACTGAAAGTGGTGGAATATCACATAATGTAAGGAAAAACATTTCTACATAAACCACCCAGGAGAAAATTCCCATTGAATGAGACCCAATGGGATCCCATTGAATAGGACCCAATGTGGAAATTGGAACATTGCTAATGGGATCCTATTGAGTCCCATTCAATGGGATCCCATTGGACTGGATCCCATAGATTCCCATTGAACGGGATCCCATAAATTCCCGGCATTGAAAGAATGGGAACATATTGCATCCCATTAAACAATTCCATTAATTCCCATAATCAGCAATGGGATCCCATTAAATCCCATTAAAATTTGTAATGGGATTCAATGGAAATTTTCTCCTGGGCATTACTTTAAGACATGATGGATGTACTATACACAGATAAAAAATATATCTGAGATGACAAATGCAAGGTGGTATTCTAGATGTGTTGGATGGGTGAAATTGGATAGCTGAATTGGCAGTCTATAATGTGCACTGTAATGTACATTATGAATCATCTTGTCATTGTTATTATTTTTTGTTTACATGAGACTTATGAAAAGTAACATGGTGTGGTATTATTTGAGAGAAATGAGTTTTCCTTTATTAATTGTGTCAATATTTTCGGTTTGCAAGTCCATTGGTGCAGCTCCAATCAATATAATTTCACTTCGTACTGCTGTAAACAGGACATGATAATATTATTATTCCCATTAAAATTGTTAATCAAAATAAAAAGATATGGTTTCAATATAGTTTCAATCTCACATAATTTATTTTCCCCACATTTCAGTTGTAATGACTGGAAGTTTCTGAAAACATTTACTCTACAGCAGTGTGAATAAAGTTTTTTGGATAGTAAACATATACCAGAAACTTAGGATTTCTTGAGGTTTACTCTGAAAGTGGATGCAGCAACTCATTTTGACAGTTACCTAAAAAGGAGGGATAACATCTACTGACAAAGGAGTAAAGCTTTACTGTGTGAAACAGTGAAAATTACCCCCAAAAGAAGTAAACCCTTACTTTAAAGGTAGATGCAGCAACTTTGGGTAAAACGTTTACTCAATTTGTTTACAGTGTACAAGCAAGGCAACGTTGTACAGTAATGTAACTTCATGCGTTTTAAATAATGGTTTTATGTCAAATTCAGCTTGGTAACATTACGTTTAAAATATCTCAATATGCTGACGACACCGTTATTATTACTGATGGTTCAAACGAATCTCTCAGAGAAACTTACTCGTCCAT
>JAODAF010151325.1:0-10239 GCA_027574765.1 Molpadia intermedia | reverse complement strand
CAAGGAGTTGATACTCTCTGGTTGTACTAGCTGATAATAGTGATGAGATCAGCAACTCCGTGGATTGCCCTCTTGTTGACCTTTTTGGTTCTTGTCGTTTTGTCAAGTAAAAATATTCTTGCCACGGAACCCGATGTGCTCAAAACTCTTGTTGAAGACATTGTTAAACAGTTTGCTAACGACAACACTAGAAAGAAGGTCATTTATTAATGGATGTAAATCATGTAATCATGTGACTGAAGATATTTCTTAGGATATTTAGGTAATAATCGTAAACTGTAATACTTCTAAAAAATGAAAAATTCTCAAACTTAAATTTACTATAGAAGTTACAAACTATGGGACCATTTTGGAATTTTGTATTCAAGCACCCTTAATTATACAAAACAATCACACCTCCCATTGTACTCCACTCCAAGGACACTTTTCAGAAGCATTCGCAATTTCATGAAAGGGCCCCCCACATTATTCTGGCCCCGGGCCCCCACAAGCTAAATCCGGCCCTGCTTATATCAACTGCATTCATGTTAATTATATTATATCAATTGTATTCTCTTGTGCCTTACTGTTGTTACTGTTGTGTATTTGACAATGACTTAGCATTAAAATTTTATAGTGAGCATCCCAATTCGTATTCACAATCTCCAGCACACATTTTGTATATGTTATGTTCTTCCCTCGCCCCTAGTTAATTACCAAGACCTGAAAGAGCCTCGCGCGGTGCTCGAACAGGCATTCTCCTCATGTCCCATCCCAAAATTGTCACTTTAGTGATCGTGCACTGAAGAGCTAGTGTTGCTCGAAAGCTCTGCAAAACTCACTCAATGGGCGTTTTACTTTCATTCATCAAGCCTTTGCTAAAATTTTCTCTTTCGAAATCCGGTCATTCCCTTTTGGAGTCCGAGCGGGCGTTACAGCCCTGCTACTCGCCACCCTAAATACGAATGTTAGATAATACGGTAGGCCTACTATATAATTAAGAATCCGTAACCCGGAAGGAAGTAGGCTTGTTTCCAACTCACGAATAATATGTATTATTTTAATTCTTCTCGCATACAGACATTCCAACCCTTGGACTCTTCAACAAACTGGGACATTTCCAAAACATGGACCCTTCAGACTGGAACATTTAAATACAGTATTTCACAATATACCGTGTAGATTGACTTGAAATGTGCGATAATGAAGATGCAATAGTCCTCCAAGCAAGCCCATATAGGTTTTTTTTTATATGGAGCGGCTTAGCCTAACGTCCTAGCCTATGTCGAATTATGCTAGCAGTGAAGCACGAACTGATAATTTCATGTTCACCGTTTTTTGGATGTCTCGACGGGTTGGATATTCTGGAGTTACTCCAAATGAACAATGGTTCTCAACTTTTAAATATTAGACAGAACTGAAACCGACTTCATGTAATTTTCATTTTATGGACACGACTGGATTCGGCTCCGGGTCCGAGTCCAGTTGCAGTCCGGAGTCCGGACTCGGGCGTTAAGCCCTGCTACTCGCCACCCTAAATACGAACTTAATGTTAGATAATACGGTACTAATTTAGAATCCGTAACCCGGAAGTAGGTTTGTTTCCAACTCACGAATAATATGTATTATTTTAAATGTTCTCGCATACAGACAACCAGACATTCCAAGCCTTGGAAAGGTTTACTCAAAACAATTGGTTCTTTCAGTGAAAAATAATAAAACAAATTATAAAGAAATACATAAGGCCAACTAAAGAAGATTTTTGAATGCGGTTTTCGGTAAAATACTTGTATTTGATTGCTCTACAATATCTATCTTCAAAAGTTCTTTTTAATATCGACGCTGACAGT
This sequence comes from Molpadia intermedia, assembly GCA_027574765.1. Taxonomy (NCBI): domain Eukaryota; kingdom Metazoa; phylum Echinodermata; class Holothuroidea; order Molpadida; family Molpadiidae; genus Molpadia; species Molpadia intermedia. The sequence continues at coordinate 8,410 of JAODAF010151325.1, read as the reverse complement.
GGCATGACTGGTAACCTTTCCTGTACCAACCCGAGAGTTTCTGTTGATAGCGGAGAACAGAAGACACGTCTTTCACACGTTCACACAAAGCTCGAAACTCAAGTAGCTGCCCGGTTTATTAGCAGACAAGGAACTGTCTCGTGATTGCTATGACATCAACGACCTAGGGATGTTCCGTTCGACCATGCAATTGGACATCATCAGAGTAACCTTCAGACTGACGTGTGTCCTGGCGGATACAAATTCAATCAACCCTTTTTCCTTCCGACGTATCCAGGGCGTTGTTTTTATTCCACTTCAATTTCAAAGAAATAACTAATAATAAATAAATTGACTTAAGGGTAAGGAAATAATAATTATATTTTGGGGAATATTTGCGATATATAGGCCTAATAGATAGCTAGCCTATATACAATATATGGACTAACCCAATGAGTTAACCGTGATGGGAAATTTATACCGAAAGAATTATCTGGACTGCAAGTTTTTGGTTTGTTGTGATTTTCTACATTTATTCTTCCCTTGTTATCTTCATGATCCCCAGATAATTATATTATTATTATGATTGGTTCATCCATAATTAGATCATACCAATATTGATATAGGGGTTTCATATGAAGAGCGCCTATTATTGTTTTCATAAACAAGAAAAGGTGCAAATGGCATTGATCCTTTAACAGAGGGTAGGCGGCAAGACCAAGCAGCTACATTTTTTCGATCGATTAGAGTTCAAATGAGCGCTGATGCACAGCACACTGTAACAATTGTTTGATTGTTTGTTCTCTGGGGTTCCTTGTTCCAATGTAAACAACGTGTGGCTACGATGGTTGGAATTTCTTTGTTATATTTAATTAGGCTACGTGCTATTCCAAATTTGCCAAATCGGCATATTTGGAATCAGAATTCAGAGATTTTCGTCTTGACAGTTGTCAGATATCGTCCGCTTACTTTCACCATTGGTTGCGCCATCACTCACCTTGTACTATCTATATATTTAAATATACTATATATATAGCCTATTATACTATATTGTACTATCTACATATAATATATATGTATATCTTTCAGATTCATACCTGAGTCACCCCGTTGGTTGCTGTCGCAAAAGAGAAATGAAGAGGCTATGAAGATTCTTGAAAAAATGTCAAAGGTCAACAAAATACCGCTCCCTAAATTTGATGCGATCGACGAAGACGTACGTATCACTCACGCATCTATATCACATGTTAAAATAGGTCTGAGTACAGGAATGTTAATATGGAACTGAGTACCAAGAATATGCAATGTGTCTATATGTTGCAGATTTGTAAATATGTACTCGTACTCGAGTACATTTCTTTAATGTGGCTTTGTACTCGTATATACATATCGCTCCCTAAATTTGATGCGATCGTCGAAGATGTATGGATGGCGCAACTATATCACATGTTAAAGGTGGTGGCGCTCGCAATGTCACGTGGGTTTGGGTGACACTCGAAACTCATATATTGGACATACAAAGTCAGAAAAGTAAAAAAGCAGATGTAACGTTATTAACCATCATAAATAGTGCACCTCACAATACAAGATCGCAAACTATGCCAGAGGTGACTGTTTTAATGTCATCTGAAATTTCACATTTTGGTACGTGAAGCTACGAGCGCCCTCACATTTACAAAAGAATTGAGTACCAGGCATGTTAATGTAGAACTGAGTACCAAGCAAATGTAATGTGTCTACGTTGCATAATTATTTGTAATGCTCGAGTCCGTATTCGTACTCGAGTACATTTTGTACTCGTGGCTTTGTATACTCCCTAAATTTGAGTAGTACTCGAATCCGTACTGGTACTCGAAGAAAATGAAAAACTCGTACTCGTGGTTTTATATTCGTACACGGATTTGTACTCACACAACAAGTCTGCCACATTGTGCATATTTCTGATATTATGCTAAAATTGATATCTTGATATACGAGAGACTCAATGAGGGGGTGGTGACTGTGATGCCCGCTAACCAAATACATATGGTTATAAATTAATGGCACACACACCGGTAGGTCTAACCAAATCCCAATAGTGAAATAACGCAATTGTTATTCACGGTCATACTCATAACCTCTGTCGGTGATCCTCATGACCCGAATAGTATAGCCTCCTAACTCGAAAAATTACATTACATTGTTTTTCAATTATTTTAATTGATAAGGTCATTGAGCTGTGTAGTGTTGTAGCGCATGATGCGTAGCGTAAAGTCATGGCATGTCATTCAGTAGGAAAACTGCGGCCAGGCCTACGGGACAAGCAAGTCAACCTTAGGTCGCGCTGTTGCAAATCCTTCAGAGAATTTCTTAGACCGTTGGATTCGCGTAATTGGTATAGTAAGTTGCAGTGGCGTATGCACTGCAGGGTTACCTGTCTTGGGTAGGGGAAGGGGCTGTAATTTTTTTAAAAAGTAACAAGATGAACATATATATATACAGTGTATATTAATATTATAACACTGACATATATGCTAAACCAACCATAGAGCCGCCTAAGTTTACGCTTGTTGTATTTTGGGGATTTTATGCATTCTTTGGATGTCGCTCTTGTGGGGAGTTGCTCCAACACTTCCTCTTGTAGTATGCGCTACTGTTCTCGCGGCTTTAGTTCGAGGTTTTTCGAAATTTTGAGCACTTCTAACATACAATTATAACTTACAGAAGCCCACAATGAAAAGGCTATCTTAACGAAATGCGGCAAAAAATAACCAGTCAGTCCTAATGTCAGGTTAGTGTATCTCGGCATCATGTAACACCAGGCTCCATCAAAAGTTTACAAACAACGCATTAAGATTACTGTCACCAAATTCCACCAGATTCCCCAAATTCTAGGGTTTTAATTATGATAAATGGGGAAATCCCTGGTTACATCAGATGTCAAACAACATCGGAATGTAGTCAAGTTGTTGGGTGGGGTGAATGATAGTTGCTTTGAACATATACACACCGGTATCGTTCGAAAAATGTCAATATATTTTCTTCCTATTGTTTATTGCGGTATATATAACGCATACCATCCTATCAATATGTGTGCAGGTTATCAGATCGGCGTGATAAAGCTTGCAATTATGGAATTGCAATATATTCACAGCAATAATGATAAAATATATTAAATTAGTTTCTAAAATTGATTCTATGGATAATTCAAGTACAGAGGAACTTCGCGTCACGCATGCGTTCTGTTTTTTTTATTCTTACAGGATGACGAGGTAATGAGGCGATACACTACACTTGACTTATTCAGAAGTCCAATTTTGGCGACGAGGCTCTTCATTATGATGTTTGTCTGGTAAGTTCTGGGAGAATAGGTACAGTAATAGAAGGATTATTAAGTCACCTACATTACTGTTATGTAATAATACCCTAACCTCACTCATAACCCCAATATTTTTAGTGGTCCTTTCATTCAGCCAGGAGCAGTTCTTTAAAGAGATTGTTTGTAATAAGTATTCTATGTTAAGCTTTTTGTTTTAACAGATGCATGCATTGATCTTCCACCGACAGAATGTTGTACGTGATACGTCAAATTGAGTTTGTATCAATGAGGTACAAAAATGTTGCAAAAAGTTACACTAAATGAAGTCTTAAAGCGTATATAAGATAAACGAGAATGATTTTTTTCTGGAATGACGGGTTAGTGTAATGAGTTTGGAACAATGTCCCCACCTATGATATCATACCCTATGTTCAAAATGACAAGTAGACTTGGCAAATCTTGGCAAGATATATGTATATATATTTCTTGGTTTGACAGGTTCGTTCACACAATGGTGTACTACGGCCTTACCCTCAGTGCCGCGGATTTTGGTGTCAGTATCTATCTAGCTTTCCTATTGGCTGGGTTTGTCGAGCTGCCTGCTTACGTAGTAACGGGCGTTTCAATGGAGGTGATTGGCCGACGACCAGCTACATTTCTTCTAATGATGTTAGGCGGCGCCTCGTGTGTCTTGACGCCATTTGTCCGTAAGCAACGTAAAATTTAAACAAAAACAATACGTACAATCATTATTAATTAGATCACGCATTTGATACCAATTTCATGTAAATTCTTAGAATGTTAACTGTAAGTCCGATTATCATTATATTTGGTATTCCTGATTGGGCAGGTCTTCCACGCAGTAATAGTTTGGTAAACATAATATCTCATGTATAAATCTACTACATAGGCTACTTTATAGATTTATCTTCATCCTTGACATGGTGCTATTAGTTGACAATAAATACATGTCAGGCATGTCGGCTAATTAAAACAATATTCATGTAGTCATATTTTTTAGTGACGTTAGCTTAAAAAACACTCAATGGGCCTAATAGATTGTAAACATATCTCAACAGTGACGTATTGGATCAATGCTTACTTTGACCATATTTTACTTCAGTACTAAATGGGTTTGGCGCTATACTGTTCTTAACTGTACTTGAGAACATTTAGTGTCACCCACCTTGTACCGACTCTTCCGTTCCGTCGAATGGACTGAGGAGTATTTCGGGAATATGTCCTTTGGAGCATTTCGGGAACATGTCCTTTGGATTGTAGCTTCTATTCTACCCTTGAGTTCCTATTATATCGGCGGAATTCCTTTCATCAGACGCTTCCATCATGTTCCCCTCCATCATGTTCCCCTCCAAGGCCTATATTAATTGATAAACAAACTTGATCAAGAATATGTGACCTTGTACACGCACCGCAGCTTGACCACACCCATTATTGTTGAAGATCTCAGTACTAGAGTTGTATTTTATGACAGCTGCTGGGCTTAGCTGGCTTATGTTTTGTACCTCCCAGGTGGCATTTGGCATAATACCTTGTTAGTTTCCTTATTCATTACTATTCATTTACTTTTCTACTCAGCGCTCGGGGCATTTCGAACAACGGTTGCCATGGTTGGGAAGTTCGGCGTCTCTGCGTCGTTTGCCTTGGTGTATGTCTGGGCAGTAGAAATATTCCCAACTCCATTAAGGTGATTTTCTATTCTATTAAATGAATAATTTAATATAATAAGTAATATAATAAATAATATAAAATTACTATTTTCCGCTGTTTACCTCCATTTAGGCTCTCCTTAATCCAGTGCCTACCTCCCATTTTCTCTATAAGACGTATTACCAAATTTAGCCCTTAGCTGATGAAAGGACTATATGTCTTATATATTATCGCCCTCCCCAGACAGTGTTGTACATGTTTATGCCCATGAACGATGAGCGTCTAGCATCCCAAATAGTGACCGGCCATAACAGATTAAAATTGAAAGAACAAGTATTACTCTATTATTACCATGCAAAATAAATGGTACATTAAAATTTATCACATTCCGCCTATTCACCTAACGTTTGTACTGTAATTGAAGAAAAAAGTGCAAACGTTTGTAAAAATGTGTGCCCTGCGCCATCCACAAACCCAATTGTGTGGGGGTGCTGGATGGGGGATGGGTGATTAACTCTAACCCTAACATGATTACAGTAAATACTGTGTTTGGTTTAAGGCATGTTTTGTATAATACCTTACAGTTTTTACTGGTGCACGTTGTCACACCTTATACAGTAATTGCTGTACAAGCCATGCATATCGGGTACATATTTTTAAGTAGGCCTACAGGAATATTACGAAAAGTTTAATTATTATAAAGTACTGGTACTATTTATTCTTAATGATATCGTAGAATAATACAATATGTCAATTGTAATTATGATTTCTTTTCTGCCTTTAGAGGTAATGGTCTCGGATTGTGCACCCTCGCCTCTCAGAGTGGAGGAATTATATGTCCCCTCGTGATTCTATTAAAAGATTTCTGGGAACCGTCACCCTTCGTAATATTTGGTGGTGCTACGCTATTGGCTGGTGTGATGTCCTTGATGCTTCCAGAGACTAAAGGCCAACTGATGCCGGAGACTATATCTGATGCAGAATCACTTGGAAGGTACGTACTGAGGTTGGCTATAGAGACAATGTCAGGCCAATTTCTATCACAGGCGCTAATGCCGAGGCACTCTAGATTCTCTAGAGACAGGTTATAGGGCTAACTTATGCCGGAGAACATAGTTGTTACCGAGGCACTAGGTTGTGTGGGTCTTGGCTACCTTATGACAGAGACTATATTTGATTCTGAGACACTCGAATGGCATAACCTGGATTCACTGAAAGTAAATATAATTATGCCTGATGTACAGGCACTCTAACTATGTACTAATGTACTATGGTTAACTATATAGAAACAGGGAAGGGCCCAGGCTTATGCCAGAGACTATAATTATATGTGCGTGGAAGGTATGTGAAATATGGCTCGCAGTTATGCTGGCTCCTATGGCTGATTTCGAGACATTCAAACTTCCTGAGATCAGCTAGACACATGACCAACATTTGAATAACACTATAACTGATACCAAGGTACTCGGATTTCCTGAGATTAGCTACACACATTGCCAACTTTTGAAGGGTATTAAAGCTGATTGCGAGGCATTCGAACTTCCTGAGATCAGCTAGACACATGACCAACTTAGGAATGACACTATAACTGATGCTGATGTACTCGACTTCCTGAGATTAGCTATGCACATTGCCAACTTTTGAAGGGTAGTACAGCTGATTGCGAGGTATTCGAACTTCCTGAGATCAGCTAGACAAAATGAACTACTTATGAATGACACTATAACTGATGCCAATGCACTCGGATTACCTGAGATTAGCTATGCACATTGCCAACTTTTGAAGGGTACTAAAGCTGTTTGCGAGGCATTCGAACTTCCGGAGATCAGCTAGACAAAATGAACAACTTATGAATGACACTATAACTGATGCCAAGGCACTCGGATTTCCTGAGATTAGCTACACACATTGCTAACTTTTGAAGGGTATTAAAGCTGATTGCGAGGAATTCGAACTTCCTGAGATCAGCTAGACACATGACAAACTTATGGATGACACTCTAACCGATGCCAAGGCACTCGGATTTCCTGAGATTAGCTACACATATTGCCAACTTTTGAAGGGTATTAAAGCTGATTTCGAGGAATTCGAACTTCCTGAGATCAGCTAGACACATGACCAACTTATGGATGACACTATAACCGATGCCGAGGTACTCGGACTTCCTGAGATTTGCTATTCACATGGCCAAATTATGAAGGGCATTATAACTGATGCCAAGGCACTCGTACTTCCTGATATTAGCTAGACACATATACAACTTATGAAGGGCATTATAGCTGATGCCAGAGACACTGAGACTTCCTGATATCAACTAGACACATGTCCAACTTGAAGGACACTATATCTGACACAGAGGCACCCAACAAGGCAACAAACGTGATAGGGTTAGCTAATAGGGAAAGTAATGGGCCATCATATACCTGATTATACCGAGGTAGGGTTGGATACGGGAAATTTATGCCGGGAACTGTAGTTGACACCGAGTCACTTGGAGGACACATACTTGGTATGGCTATAAACACAGGATCAGGCCAACTTATCCCGGGAAATTAAACCAGTAGGCCTACCTACTGGGATTGGAGACATGGTAGGAGACACTGCACCTGCATAATATGCAGGTCGTCGCTAGTACCAGATGTGCATTGGCGTGACCAGTTTCCTTTGTCCATGGGCAAAAACAACCTTCGTCCAGATACTTGCAGTGAGGTCCAGGGGGGGGGGGGGGGGGGGGGGGGGCGCTTAACCTAAGCCATATGTACCGTATCCATACAATCCGAAAGCGAGGTGCATTTCGTATGAATTTTTAAATTGATACCTCGTTGTCGTTTACTTTGAAGTAATAATATCTTTATAAATCTGTATAAGCGGCGGTCGCCATCGCCCTGCCCTCTCTGATCACGAGGATTGCTGGTGATCCTCCACACCCAACCCCTTTCCGGATTCTTCGTTAATCCAACATATTTTAATTCAATAAAGTAAGCATCAACATAAGTAAACTTATTTAGACAGATAACATTGGAATACTGAATGGTTGTGGAATGTTTTGCGGGCGATAGAATTCCTTAAACAATCCCCCAATCCTGTCACATGGTGTTGACTGATATATAGTGTCGTCTTATTTAACTGAAGGGGCATACCCTGTATTGTGAGTATATATGGCTGATAAAACGATTTAACAACGTGTGAACAAATACTTAAATATAACGTTTCTTGCATGAATATATATACCGGGTCGTTCGTCCGGGCTCTTCGGGAAATCAAAGAGAGTATTATTGGTGCTTAGCCTACAGTCTGGTTTGTTTTCTACCAAAAACGTAGGTGTGGTGTGCGCGCGACCATCCCCATAGGAGGGATGGCCCTGAAACACAAATTTGAAGGGGGTGTGGGTCGGGTCGGGTGACATCCTTGTGCCTTTGAATAGGCTATATCTGCCCTCTCAAGCCGCTCTTGATCACGAGGTGA
>JAODAF010151104.1:0-10240 GCA_027574765.1 Molpadia intermedia | reverse complement strand
CCACATTTCAGAGACCAATTAAGCAACACCTCTTCGCCTCATCTTGGTACATCTTAAAACAGCACGGGAAAGCTACTTATAATTAATATAACAATGTTTATATCATATGACATCCAAGCCGTTGGCAATAAAATGATACCAACACAATAAGCATTATGTGGAAGAGCTTGTTGGCGATAAGGTATAGATAAACGTAATGTGCTTTACGTACGTCGGGGTCATCAAACGAAGAATTCATTGGTGATTGAAAATAACTCTAATGGTTATTTTGTTCAATGAATGCTTGACGCGCCTATATATTGATTGTGAATGAGCAGCATGTCCTACATTTTATTGTTAGTAACAGAGATATCAGAGATATTTAATTGCTAGCCTCCTTAGTTAGTTATTTCCTCCTTGCAAAACAAGGAGGCAATACCGAAATTAGGCGACCAACTAGTATAGCTGATAGTAATTGTAGATACATGATACAATGAACCTATAGTTATCTACGTAGTGACGCAGGACTATAAGGGTATGCGACAAATTGTATTGACCTATAGCTTCTATTTTAGGCAAGGATGAGCTTAGTTAACAATGCCTTAGTAAATACGCCATATTGGATATTGTGCAGCACACGAGGCAATTTAGGCAGATATACATGGAACAAACAATGAGTTAAATAAGGATAGCTAATAATATTTGTCATTAAATGTACAGTACTGTTGATAAAGTATTCCGTATGCTATAGTGTAGTTGATGTGTAGTTGACATTGCCGTTAAATAACTAACAAAACTAGAACACATGGTGAAATTCAAGACCTACCTTAAATGTATAGCACGTCAAAAGAACCATCATATACGATAATGATGTATATGCCATATGGCTATTTCATGCAATGGTTAAAGTACCAATTTACCACAGACGTATACCCAAACAATACATATTTTCAATGAAGGTCAATAGAAGCGACACACGTGCGCAAAGTTACTGAAAGCATGATAATTATTTTTTTCAAAGGTGGTGCAGAGTACTGAAATGGTCATCTACCGTAATATAGTGAAAAGTGCAGGCGGTGGTACCGTTACTACGGAGGAATATTTTGAAATCAGCGTAGCATGTGCTTTTGACCAGAATGCCCTTGTCTCTTCTAACGCTATAATGCAGAATACATTTATAAGAGATTTCAATGAAACTGGGCAGTATGATGTTACCTTTGGGGCGTACACTGACGCATGGTTTACAATGCCGGTCCTAGACGAAGTCAATACAAACTCCTATATTTATCTCCTGGCTGAGGTGAACGAGGTTTCAGGGTTAGACGTGTACCCAATACGTTGTTACGCCACACCAGAGGAAGCTGTCAACTACAATATCTCTCTAGATCTGATTAATGAAGGGTGAGTGAACAGATGAATATATATAAATATTTTACCTATTAACTTTATTACCTTTAATTTCAACGGGCATAAAACGTCTAGATGGGTTTTCAAATGTTTTCTATTTAACGCAGGCTTTTATAAGTTTATCTGGTCGTTTTGTGTATAGTAACGCTTTCAAAAATAGAACTTACGGCGTGCCTTAAACAAATACAATGATGATCAGGTTGACGACCCATACATGCAAAACGGCGCAAAAGAAAAAAAATGTCGAATGGTTTCGTAAAGCTATCAATAAATAACGCATTATAAATAGGCTATTTATGAAATGGGGTCGCCAATTGCAAAGGCACGTGCCTCCCTAAATATACAATATTTAAATCGAATAAGTTGCACCTATATTGTGCATTAAGGTGACACGCTATAGAATCAAATCCAAATGCCCTTAATTTAATGTCTTGGGGAAATTCACGTTTCCTAAGTTTCGTTCATTTACGGGCACTAGTGTATATATTCCATACAGTCTGTCGTATGGAATAGTTAATAATATAGAACAAATAATAATGTATATAACAGGCGTCTAATCTCGCGCACGTGAACATCGGTAATTTCGCGCACTAATGATTGAATATCTTTCAATTGATTCAGCAAAATATTTTCACTTGAAATACAATACTTATGATTGTTTAATGCTTAACAATATTCGGATCGATCTAAAAGACTATGATTTTTCGAGACAATATCTGGTTTTAACTGCTAAATATATCCTTCACCATCATAAACATACCCTCTTCTTTCGTATTCGCTTACAGGTGTCCATTATCGACATACGTTAGCAATATACGCTCGGATGCTACTCCTAATCCAAACTTGGCATTCGACGTCAAAGTCTTCCGCTTCTCCTCCGTTGATACTTTTTCGGTAACTATTATTATTAAAGATACCCCAGAATTTAGTAATATTTAATATAATTATATATATACTACCAACTGAGCCATGAAGCCAGATGGTGAATCCTCATTTGGAAAGTACCCTATGGGGCCGGGGTCTACTCTCTACTACAATCACCGTCTGAACCTGCGTTACTACTCAGTTTCACGTAAGGCGATCTTCAATTAACTGAAAGTTGCACTTCAACTTGGGTCTTGTGTTTTCTTCTTTGTATCGCTGGGTTGTTTTGTTCGGATGTTACCATGTGGAGAGTGTGAAACGAGCTATGTTAATTTGTTCAGTAGGTTGCGTTTGTGTGCGTTGACAGTAACAAGCTTTTTACGAGGCAGAAATTTTCTAAGTTGCCTTTTAGGGTGTGTGTCTGTTTTAAGATGTGCTAGTTTGTGTTGAATTGATGATCCTTTTTCTTGACGCTCAAAACGAATTTCGAGAGTTCCATTTCATGTGCGTATTTTTCGGTTCTGAACAATCTGTGTGATTATTTTACCTATATATGTTTGAACTGTCATTCGTGGGCGTGTTGTTTAGAGTGGTTACTTTGGCTTTGGACACGATGACCATCATTTTCTGTTTAGAGCGCATATGCAGAAAACGGACAATATCCGCATTCTAGATACAGCACAACTGAATCCAGTGGAAATTAGGCTCTCAACTGTGTAGTTCACGATGAAGATATGTGCAAAAAACTCAGCAAGTTCGTACCTAAATACCTAATGGACTAATTAAGGGTTCGTAATTTGGTAATCCAATTTTTGTTCGTTATCCTTGTGGTTCTTTGTCTGATGGGTTCGGATGTGAATCAATAATTACAACAAAGGTCCTTAAGGCAGACATGTGAGGTAACTGGGTGTTTGTACTTTCATAGTGCGTTTTCGGGGGTTTCTTCTTGGTTTTGTTCTAGATTCAACCGTTTTGTCAAGGAAAAAGCACTTTCTTAGTTCGTATGGTAGTGTTTTGAAAGTGTTAGAAAAATTTGGATTTGGCGATGTTTTTGGTTTCACCGGCATATTGTTTGGAACAACTGCGACAAGTGCTAGAAATAGAAAAGAAAGCCTTAATAATATGGAATTAGAATTGACTGAAAAATAATAATTTGAAATATCAGAAAATCCTGTTCCTTAAATTATGTACATTCCCCGAAGAGAATCAAGTGGATATTTCGATGTTATTATTATGCTTAATTCTTACTGTACAGGCTCGAACATCGATGGAGAAGAGCAGAAAACGTCTTTACAGGTTTACTTATAAATCAAAAATAAAAGTAGTAGCCTGGTATTTCGAACAGGCCGACAGGGAGTTCCGATGAATGATATCACGTGATCAATAACTTACGAATGCCGCGTTGGACTATTTCCAGACGACCTTCGATCCATGTTTCCTCCTTAACACTGATTGGTACGGGAACGGTTAAAACTATAAATATTTGATTGATATCACGTGATCAACAGCTTACGAATGCCGCGTCGGACTATTTCCGGACGACCGTTGATTCAGGTTCCCCCCTTAGAACTGATTGATACGGGAAAGGTTAAAACTATACATTTTTTATTCCGGTTTGCCAATTCATGGTCGTCATGGGTGGCATCTTCGTTGTTCAATATTACTAATAATTATACTTTAACAGCTCATAACGCCTAGTCGCTAAGAACGTGCTTGATGAGCCTTATTGTCATGTTATGATGTTCTAAATGGTCCCATACTGTTCCTTGAACTTTGAGAAATATGTCTGTCAAATTTGTTTGTAAAAGGGCTAGTAATAGAATTCTTTATCTTAGCCTTTATTCTGATCGAGGCCCAAATCTCTGGTAGAAGTCCACCGACACAGGAGGTGTACGTGACTACTAGGCAGTGCGACATGGATCCCCCAGCAAAGGTCATGATTATTCATGAATGACATAAGAGTGTACAGTATATTACTTAGAGGCGTATACTTTAGGGTCCCCTTAGGCCAATCACAGAAGGCTGGCAAACTGATCACCCCGTACCTAAAGGAATCCGAAAATCCTACGATGGGAGTCGAAGGAATAACCATAATAAATTAACATAGATGGAATCGCTGGGGAGTAGAAGAGTAATTTAACATAAAGAATTAAAGCCGTAATTTATCCATTATCCAAACATTAATTGGTTTCCAATGTCTATGTACACCGATGATAGAAATGTAAGCATGGTGCTATTTTAATTGTCCAAAATGACGTAACAATTATCTTTATTTCTTATTTTAGATATTCATCCACTGTGAGCTAGAGATATGCCCACTGGGTGGGTGCACCCTGCCTGGGTCATGCGCAAAGAGACGAAGACGTTCAACCAGTGTCAACTTCTCTAAACACGTAACGGTTGGACCAATCAGACTGCAAGGAGACGAAGACGCAGGTAATGTTTATTACTGCAGGGAATTGTTGGGTGTTTTATGAGGGAGCTGTCATCTTCCAGGTATTATTATATATCGTTCATAATGTATAATAAATCGCTCTTTAGATACATACCTGCTTATACAGAGATGTTGTATTCCCTGACAGCTCTCTATACGTAGACACCGTTACAACACATCACCATTACATTAAACATCATACACTTGAATACCCCAGCGACAGTTAATTGACCATACAGATTAGCTGCAACATTTGCATGATTAACGTCACTAGCTAAAATAAACATATACACAACACATTTTCAAAGTATATATATTGAGATGGACAATTACCAAAAATACTGGAAATGTTTAGAATTTGATTGGTAAATTTAATTCATTAAATATTTTAACATATTTTTGGGTTTCTCCGTGCAGGTGCTGCATCGGCTGGTGGCTGGCAGTTTGCTGGATTGACAGTATACAATGTTACAGTATCGGCATTGTTACTCGTTGCTGTGGGTATCATTGGGCTGGTTGTCTACCGTGGTCGCAGAAATCAACAAGGTGCTAAGCGTTCCGGTTCAATTTAATGGAAATATATTTTTATTTTTGATTTATGCCACTATGTAGTCCTAACATCCTTATATATCACAGATTGGCATAATGCACATATATAAATATATATACATTTTTTAATTTTCATTAAAATTGCTAAAACTCATTTTGTAAGTTTACTAAGAAAAAGAAAGTCAGATTGGGGCTTTTACAGAACTAAACACAAAAGCAAAATTTCAGGTTGATCGTTCTATTTTAAGATTAATTTGAGTCACACTTCGTAGAAATGTTGATGTTTTGTGGAATATTAGAGAATTCAATGCCATTTTGGTTCACTTTTAACTAAATGTTAACATTCCTGTACGTTTCGCATGTTATTGTTATGTTATGTTATGTCATATATTCAACGATACCCAGCGCTACAAATCCTTATTTCTATCACTTATAGTAAGTCGGATATTATAATTCGTAGACCATTACAAATTGGGATCAGTCAAGAAATTCAATGCATTTTTGGTGATATCTGAGAAAATACAGAATTAAAAACAAATAGAATGGGATATTTATAACCATGTTTGTTATAACTTTCATTTTGATATACGATCAAAAATCGCTATAAATTTGTCAATTATTTTGAATCAACAACCATTTTCAGTTACATTTGGAGATCAGTTACGGCAGCTGTTACAGGTAACACATGTATTGATATATCTAAATTGATAATAATAATTTATATTGATTAAGAAAATATAAAAAATAACGGCAAAGACTGTAAAGTGTTTGCAGTTTACAAGAGTCCACTAATTAAATTGTTTGACCATCATATACAAATATATTTGCTGGGAAGAAATAGGCAAGATACAAGCCTAGCCACGGTCACTTTTATTACTGATCATGTATATTGATTAAATGCATCAACCACATGCGCAGACCGCAAACAGAGACGAAGGTACCGTAAAGTTTTGCTTACATGGCATACATTTGAGGAAACACTGATCTGGAAAAAACATATTAAAACGTAATCTTATTGCAACGGTTCTTGTTATACTGCTAATTAATTAATTATTTTTTTTAAATAATGTGGCTTCATTCAAATTATCGATCTTACTTTAGTTTGTGGAAACATTAGCATCAATCTCAGATTTTCTGTACACAGTGTGATATTATGTTAGTAATCTTTAAGTTTTTATTAATCTTTAACCAATTTTTAAGTAAGTTACTTTAATTTTAAGCCATACAAAATTACACGCCATGATTTCCACACATGTATACTCGTTCTTTCTTGTCTTGGTTCGTTTAAAACACCTTTTGTAAGAGTCCAGATCAATTTTGTGGACGTCCACAATAAAAGATATTCAAGTCAATCTTTTTCACGAAGGAAAATCATATCAATAAGTTCACTTTTTATTTTTATAGGGTTCGAACCTATGCATACGTGCGTCTATGTTTGCCTGTGACATGCATCGCTGTTGTCTCTGAATAATTAAATCATTTTGACCGCAATCAGACGAGGATACCTTGATACCAATTGGGTGTGAGGTAGAGCCCTAACAGGAAACTGTAATGTTTACACCATTATCAATCACCCTATTACTTTTCGACTCTTCTTCCACGACCCCCAATGTTGCACTGATATGAAAATGTAATTGTAATTTGCAAATACGAAACTATGTTCGAGACAATTATCTCAATAATCTCAAAATTATATCACCCCCAGTTGGTCTAGATTTGTAGGTTTAATCTTTTATGTGTGCTACTTGTAATATATACTTTTGATGCTATACAATGTATGGTATCAGAGTTGTATTCAGCTGTTTAGAGTATCGAAAGTGTGAAACAATATTATGCAGTACAAAAATAATTTAAAAAAATATTTCTGCTTCACATTTTTTTTATCAAAGTTAAGTCGAAATAAATAGATTTCTACCGGGACATTTTTTAAGGAAATGGAACAAAGTATGTTAGGGGGCCATTTCCCGCTCGAAAAATATGGTACATTGTGACTATTGTTTCTTACGTATGTTGTATACATGGCAGAAAGTATCACATTGGTTCTCACATAAAAATCACCACAAAACAACAAAATGCGAAGATTAACATTATTTTCTGTGTACATGTTCTATATATTCATGGTCATTATACATGTTGAAACTTCACAAAGAACCATCACTATCCAAAATTGTAAGTGGTAAAAGGTCGAAACTTAAATATTCTGAATTGGCTCTTATCTCGTTAAATATACCCTCTAATCAGTGACGTGTCTCATGGTGGCGCTGGTGCATCCATAATATGGAAAAGTTGGTGGGGACGCGTCCCGCTGTCCCCGCCGGGATCTGCGCCCATGCCCACACTACCAAACACTCAAAACGTCATTACCAATAGATAAAGTACGACAATCCATTTATCGATAGTTACTGAAAGCAAGGCGGAGTCTGGAGTGTATAAATTTTCTAGTTTAAAAGGATCATATACCTCGTCTCATCAACCTGTATCTCAGGATGTTTAGAATGACTTGAATTTACGTATGCGAATATACGTTGAATAGAATGGAGAGCAAGTAGATCTACATTCATAAATCCAATAGTATTTAATCATGAACACAAAAGGTAAAATGAAGTTTAGCAAACATTTAAAAGCTATCAACCTCAAAGACTACCTTCATCAACATTTACGAAGGTTACCACTCCATAACTGAAAATTCAAGTCCACATTCAAAGTGTAAGCAAATACATATGCTAAGAAATTAACTTGTTAAATAACCAACACCAACATTCAAGAAGAATAATAAAGTTTAAGTGAATCTACATGCTTTGTCTTCAATCCCTTTGGGGTACTAAGTCTGAAATTTACATTATTCAACTTCTCTTCTAAAGTATAGGGGCCTTCCCATCTGGGAGCCAATTTAGCTGTAAATGACCTGTCTGCATCTGACTGGGGATGTGTCTTTACCAGGACTTGGTCACCAACCTTTAATTGCACAGACCTTCTTTTTTTATTATAATTGGCCTTCCTTAATTTTGCAGCATGTTTCATTTTGGCTACAGCTCGAGCCACTCTTTCTTTGTCCTCAGAAACTTTTTTGTTTAGAAATTCCTCTCTCCCCTCCCCCTTCAAAAGTGGGGTGGTGGTGTCACCTAGCAGAACATTAAGTGACGGTGAACTTAATTCCCTAGACAACGAGAGGATAGCTGGACTATATCCAGTACTTTCATTTTCCACAGAATTTATAGCAAATCTAAATTCTGCTAAGTGAATATCCCAGCTTTGGTGGTCACCATCACATTCCCTGACATAGCTGGACAACATAGACTTCAAGTCACGGTTCACCCGCTCCACCCAGTTACACTGCGGATGGTAAGGAGTACAATGGAGTAATTTCACACCCCATTTCACACAGGCAGCATTCAAAAATTTTGAAACGAATTGTGACCCATTGTCAGTAAGCAACTTAATAGGAGGTCCATACCTGGTAAAAATCTCCCTGACCAAACAAATGGTGATTGATTTCCCTGTAGCTTTCTTTAGTGGAAAAATTTCCACCCACTTTGAGAAGTGATCTCTGACTACCAAAATAAACTTATGATTAGAATGAGAAGTAGGTAATGGTCCAACCAAATCAGCAGCAAGAATTTCCCAGGGTTTACTTGAAAATATGGGTTCCATAAACCCCTGTGGTTTTCTATAAACAGGCTTTATCCTCTGACAAGTTTCACAACTACGACAATAATGTCTGACGTCCTTACCAATTCCTACCCAGTAAAAAAATTTCATAATCCTTTGAAGAGTTTTCTTTCTCCCCAAATGCCCAGAAATAGGACTATCATGGTTCTCATGAAGGATGTGGTTTTTGAGCACACTAGGAACAAATATTTGTCGACCAGAATCGGTCTTCCTGTACAAAATGGAATCTATAATACAGGTTTTAGCCAAACTTTTAACCTTTTGTGAAACAATTTCACCTATCCCAGTGGGATTCTCTATATAACCTATCAGTCCTTTCAAGAATTGATCATCTCTTTGTAGTTCTGCCAATTGATTCATGCTAACCATCTTTACCCCATTACCATCCTCAATATCCATTATGGGGGTAGTAGATAGCTTAGGGGAGGAAATGGACTCACCCTGAGGGGAACTTGGGGTAAGGGTTGGATCCTGGCAATGCTGTTCTTGTTGTGAATGCCTTTCACAATTCTCACAGAAGAAGCTCAGTTCCTCTGCCTCCTCTGGGTTAACCCCTACACATACATCATGAAACCATTTTTGACACTGATCACATTGTACCCAATCTAAGACCTCATCGTTTGGCCTTGAACACCTGGTATGATCACAAGTTTCAGTTTCAATGACACCTACTGACAAGACCAACTCAAATCTCCTATCCCTACTCAGAGCATCTGGAACAACATGTAATTTGCCTTTCCTGTATTTGATCTCAATATCAAACTCTTGGACACGTAGTACCCAGCGATAAAGTCTGGGGGAAAGATTAACCTTTGTGGTAAAAATCCATGTAAGGGCCATATGGTCTGTAACCACCAATACATGTTTCCCTTCCACATATGGACGCCATTTTTCTAATGCCCATACTACTGCTAATATTTCCCTTTCAGTAGCCGAATAATTGCGTTCAGCTGAGTTCAGTGTTCTACTACTATAACCAATGGGCCTCAGAATACCATTTTGAAACTGGTTTAAACAAGCTCCCAATCCCACCCCACTGGCATCAGTATGTAACTCATAATCTCCTGCGGGGTCTGGATGTGCTAAACAGGGTGCAGTTGATAACTTGTCTTTTAACTCCAGAAACCCCCTCTCACACTCATCATTCCATGTGTACTTCATAGACTTTCGTCTGAGCTTGTATAAGGGCTCAGAAATAGTCGCACAATTAGGAATGAATTTTGAGAACCATCCCACCATACCAAGGAATCTGTCCAATTCACGGCGATTTTGTGGTGCTGGGTAATTCCTAACAGCTTCCACCTTTGAAACATTAGTGAAAATCCCACGTTCAGAAAC
>JAODAF010150993.1:0-10244 GCA_027574765.1 Molpadia intermedia | reverse complement strand
GTTTATCGGCTTATTTTGTGTAAATGGGTTTAGCACACAGGGATACCTGTATATAATATAGCATAGCAGTCAAAGGGTTAATAGAATTTGCCAGGATCTTTGAGTTAATACCACATCTAGGATCAGCTAGGAGATCAGGCAGGCAAGTATTTGTCAATGCTAAAATGGCCTCCACATTTGACCTGGCCAAAACTTAATCACTTCTGAGTTAGATCAATTTCAGTAAATTGTGAAAAGCTGGTGATGATTCATAGAAAAGTGAGAGCTCTCTAGCATGCACAAACAGAGGAAGGTATTGTTTTGATGATCATTATGATGAATCTCTTGGATCACCAAAAGTGGGTCATCAACATAAACCTATAAAACAAAGGTGTTAGACCTAATGTATAGGATAGAAATCATGATATGAATTGTTATATGAAGACATGTTAGATGTATTATGCCCTGCAGTATAAAATCTGAAATCAAATCAGCAATATTATGTTTGGAGCATAGTAATTATATCATAACTGATGACACTGGTCAGTTTATCGGTCACTGAATGCAACATTTATCAGCCAAGAAATTGGCGAAATAAATATGCTGAATAGGAGGGAGAGAGACAGGGATTATAGCTGATGATGAAGTAAGAACTTGATGACACTGCATGTATATAAACATATGAGGAGATTTTCAAGGGAGGAGGATGCCGATCCTCTTAGATCTTGTCATTATCATAGTAGCAAGATATGCACGTTGCCTGATCAATGGTACAGCCCCCCCCCCATGACACACACATATTTAATCTAACCCATGCTCTGCAGGAATGCCTGATTTAAATGCTAATTAATGACATGTTCTTATGGGACATGTGGGATAATGTTTCTCACTGGTGTATTCCAAAATTTTTCAAATCAATGCTTGTGGTTCATTGTACCTTCTTTTACATGTTTTTTCTATTTAAACTACATACATATGTTTCCCTGGTTACATGAAAGGAACCCTTTATGTCTAGTAAAAACATAGCGGAAACACACAGATGTTGATTCAAATGAAATACATTTTTAGTCATGTTCCCCTTTTCCGACTATTAATATGACTAATGTTCATAACCTGAAGACCTTTTTGTTTTTGCTATTAGATAGATAGGGCCTACTTGTACTTTGAAAGTGCCTTCTTTTTATCCATCTTCAATTAAATGAGTTAACCAGAGCACATAGTGAGGAGAGGCTATTGACCCCAACTCTCTCATTCAATTCAACTTCTGATGGAATTTATCCTTTTTAAGCTTTTTTTATCTTCTAAGCATTTTATTACAATAATAATTTATCTTCTTGTTCTAAACATTTCTCTCCCATTGAGCCTTACCTGAAGATCTTCTGTTCATGTTTGCACTGTTGACCAGAAAAGCACTAAGTGTGCTCAAGGCAACAATGCGTCCAATGATGAAAGATTTCCCCATGCCAATATCACCCAGCAAGGCAATGCCACGAGACTTCTCGCTGGAAGCTGACTCTTTGGTGAAACATTTCTCTAATTCTGGAAACAGCCACTCCCGTCCAAGGAATGGACATTCTTGCCGGAAGCCGGGAATTTCATACGTTAAAGGTTTTAGAATGAGTTGGGAAGGTTTCAAAGATGCCATGCGAGCTGTTGAATGCAAAAAACAGATAACTAGAATATGGGCATGAGAGAGATTTTTGTGTATATCTTTATATCAAATGAGAGATTACGCTTTACTGAACAACTTTTATGTACATCATTTTCTTATGTAAGGTGTTTTTCATAATCAAAATGAAGATTGAAATAACCATTCAATATGGAGGCATTCAGAGTGAAAATGACTTGGCCCAGAAGTGAGGGCAGCATATAAGTGTGTACCACACACATATATGCTGCCCTCACTTCTGAAGGATATTAGAGTTAACTGTTAACAAGTGTTCACAAGCTTAAATGTCACATACAGAAACATATACATACCTACACATATAGACTTGTAAATGTTATGTTACTGCCTTTGGCATCTGAGCCAAAAATGAATGATAATGGTGACCTACCTTTGAAGTCCGGGTTTAATTTGTGTGATGAATCTCTGTCTCTTAGTGATCTTCGTAAGAAGTTTTGTCTATCCTTGCCTATGCTGATGTCATCAAGTACTTCTGGGCTGGAGGCTGATGTAGCTGAGGAACGAAAGATCAAATTAAACACAAGCAGAGTTAAACCCAGTATTTAAATATTTTAAAGAAACTTTTGCTACTTCGTTTAATTGATGTCACTATTACCAGTTTGCATGATGGTATAAAACATGCCTTGATGCTGCAGACTTAACGTCATCAGAAGTTTGGTATCCTATCAATATGCATGAGAGTTATTTACCTATTAACCAATCATCTACTCAGATTTTAATGAGATGCTGATTAGCTAGGATGACCTCATATTCTTAACTAATCAGAGCACACAGTGTTTGCATGTTGAACTTGTGTAAAGTGTGGGGTGATTTGTGTAATTTGTCATTGGTTATGGTGAGTTCTAGTTTAGCCTTGCAGTAGGAAGGCATGGTAACTCTCATTGTTTGTACTTGTTGGCATATTATATGATTTTTATTTTTTTATTTTGTAATTTAATAAAGTTTGCAATTTTCCAACCAATAAACTTAATTTAATAGTAGAAACTAAAACTTGACAAATGATTGTGTTTGTGTTTGATTTAACAATCTGAAGTTGACTGACCATTAAACTAGTGTAAGCTATTCTGCATTAATAACAATCTTTATCTAACTTCTGTCCTAGGCTTATACTTTGCCATATACTTCATGTGTTAGGCTACAAATCAGTCTGAAAAAGCTGAATGTTCCTCTTAAAGTGCAAGCATGTCAACAGTATTTTAAGTGATGAATCTCTACATGTAACCTTTAGTCAATATGCTTTCTTTTAATTAAGGCTTTGGTAGTATAAATTTTTTATCATGTACACACCTTTCACACATAGCAGCTATTTCCCCAAAGTATCTATTTCAACAAACAATTCAAAATTTATGAACCAAAAATATTTTGTGTTTAGATTTTGATGAAAATGTTCCCACCAATCCAGCAGTAAATGTCAAGAATTGGAATGCAAACAGGATGATCACAATAGCTGGAAGAAGCAAAAGTGTGTGGGCAACAAGATTTAATGCCAAACCTGATGAAATTTTAGACTAGAAGAATATCTATAGTAGGAGAAACAAGAGAACACTGTTAATTCATTTTTCATGAACGAAAGGACACAAGCCAAAAACAATGACAATCCTATAGACTGCAACACAAAACAACCCATGAAAATACCAAACCAAAAGAACACACCCAGACCAAAACCACACAACAGCAATCAAAACATGTGCCCCAGAGGGCAACCCAAACACGCACCCCAGAGGGCACCCACGCACACATCTATTAGCAACTTAATCATGCCATGATGGGCACTCAACTATGCTCCAATGGGCACTCAACTACGCCTGATGGGCACTCAACCACATCCCGAAGGCCACTCATCTACGCCCGAAGGGGACTATGCTATTAAAGGTGTTAGTTCTCACAAACCAGAGAAGCCCTGAATTCAGAACCCCATATCCAGGAACACCACAAGGAGATCCCAGCAAGTCTTTATTCATTGTATATGCTGTGAAATACTAGAAGCTCAAACTCCTTCTCAAATTAAGTCCACAATGAATTAACATATCTATCTTCGAGATTACATGTTCAAGGCAAGAAGATGGTCTATAAGGAACACCAACCACTCTCCCACAAAAGAAGCAATAAATTTAGCCAACTTTTGCAGGAATGCTTACTTGATGAAGATCTGATCCTTCCAGCCATCCCTCCCGGTGCACTACCTAGACTTTTAGGTTTGTCGGCCTTCCCTGGAGCATCTTCGGACATCCTCCTACCAGGCTGAGAGGCTGTGTCTGACACGTTATTAATTGGGCCTGCTTTCTCTGCTGGTGACTTGGAGAGACGAGGGGCTGGTTTAGGAGCACCAGTAACTGAGAGCTGATTAGTGGAGGACCTAGATACTGGGGAAGGATCTTGACTGGCTACCTCACTTTGAGATATGTCTGAAAAAATAATGTTATTACCAAAACATTGTTTTATTTTCAAAAGAAGAGTGGGATGAACCAGTTTTACATTGATAGTTTTTTCTTTCTTCTCTCACACATATATTACTGTAAGTTGGCTATTAACATTTGTAGTAAGAATTAAGATCACATGTAAAATCTCTGCTTTTAATTTTAAACACTGGGTACTAGGTGGTGCTTGTGTAACTCTATCATGATTCTGACAAGCAGGCAAAAAGAATATTAGAAGTTGTATCGTAAAAAAATGTAAATGTTCAATGCACCAGGTCTAAATTGTAGCTTAAAGTTTATTTATGTAAATACCATATAGTTTTATTGGAAACCTGGTTGGTCACTTACCTGATGTAGTAACCTTAGCTGCTGGACTCGTAGGTGTTGGGGGGAATATCCTAGTATGTGTTGTATTATCCATTGAAGACACACTTGTAAAAGTTCTCTCCCCCGTGGACATCGTTTCAAATGTAAAAGCAGTATCGTCAGCCGATTTGTCCGCCGTAGAAGGGTTCCTTTGTGTGTTATCATTTGAAGCATATGATACAGGAACATTAGTCCTTGGGGATGGTACTGGGTATGAAGCAGCCCCTCTTTGGGAAGGTGGGCCCCTTCCATCAGGGACCCTGGATGATTTTTCACTAGACACTGAGACCTGAGATACCCATGGTTCCTTTAAAGGAGCGGATTCATGTTGGTTTAACCTATCTGGCACGCTTTGAGCTGACTTAGCTAGCCTAGGAGGAGAAACCCTATGATGGACAAACTGGGCACTCTGATGGTGGACCCCTGAGCCCTTCATATTATCCCTTAGATCATCCACTACTGGCTGATCTGCTTGAAAGTTACTGTTAGCTACGATATCTCTTTGAGCTGCACTAAGGGTTCTTATATTTGCTACAGCCACGCTTGGCCTGGAGTCCTGAGGCTTGACGCTCAGGATCAGGAGAGGGGGCGGAGCTTGGGTAGAGTTTGGCATTGTTGCATAGGGTGTTATAATATTATCAGATGAATGAGTAGCCTGGGGAACACCCATCCTGGGGTGGTGCTTCTGGCCAGTGCTCCTACGTAAACTACCAGACCCCTTCTGGCTTCTGACAAAGTTTTGATTATTTGGTTGCTCGCTACCTGCTGGTGCTGCAGGGTTATATAGAATAGGCTGCATTATTGGTTTGGTAGGATCCTGACCCTTTGACCCTAGTATATTATTGAAGGCACCTTCATGGAGTGTGGAGAGGTACCCTGTGGCCGAAGGGGCACTGCCCACGACTGGTAGGCTCTGCTGTCTGACATGAACTGCCTGTGGGGCATTCGTTCCCGGGATAGGATAGAACACTGGATGCGGAGGTGGGGGCGGACTTGGTGCCTGGCTGAAAAGGAATCCAAGTCGATCACGTAGAGCTTCAGCAGCTAGTTGGGGATTTGGTGGTGGTGGTAAATTATCATCTAGCAAAAAAGAAGAAAGTTTAACTTCGTTGAATAATACTACTACAGTAATACACATCATAGAGGGTAGAGAAATATAAGCCCGAAGCCAGGGGGGATAGGGAGGCACATTCCCCCAAGATGTGAGCCATGTAAAAGTAAGTAAGTAAAATCAATGTGCAAAACTTAAGGCTGTTCACCCCCAAGAATTGGACTAAACCACTTTTTGGCCATCGTATGCCAGGAAAGCGCATCTATCAGAGTGTTGAATTTTAAATAAATCTCCCCAAGAGCCCCTGCATCGGGATCCGGCAATCGGCATGGATATTCAGGCTTCACCCTTACAGTCTGTGCCCCCCCCTTACAAGTTTCAGTTACTTTTTCTGAGGCTTTCTGGTTTTAAGATCAACATTGACATAGTTAACAAAATAATTCAGCCTTGCTGGTTTGCTTGATATTTAAGTACCTAATACTCACCATGACAAGAAGAGCAGTTGCTGTTGGGATCATCTGGAATTTCATCATAGTCTGAGTCTGACTCCACTGAGGGTGGGTTCGGCGGTGGGGGCGGAACAAAAAAGTTCTGGACCGGATTCTCAAAGTACTTTCCATGCTGCACAGAGTATACTGCACCTGTTAATAGAAGATTCAAATAATAGATACAGAATTCTTATTTTGAAGAGTATTGATGTAATTATTGTAACTCCACTTTATACCTGTATACGTCAACCAAGATCCTCAAGCTTAACCAGTCTACCAGGTGGGCTATAATACCAGCTTGGCAGGTAACAAGATGCAGAGGCACAATTCCACCCTGTCAATGTGAAATTAAATACCCAAATACCCATTTTTCCTTCCAATTTTAAGCTGGAATAAAATGCTAGTAGATGGAAGGTAGGAAGGTCAGTTTAGTAAGCACTGTAATATCAGTGATTAATGAGCTGGCTAACCGTAAGGAGATATATAGACCATAAATTTGTGGAGAATTGAGATCTCTATGAACCCTGGTGGCCATGTTCTGGCTACTATATGAGGTTCAAAGAAAACATACTCAATAAAAGCTTCCTGTTCATCATAAAGATTACAGCACAGTATCCCACAGATTGACCATAGAACACTTCCATTTAGAAGAATGATAATCAGACACCACAATAGCCCCTAATAGTCTGGAAGATAATGTGAAAGTGAAGAAAACATTTACCTGCTCTCCGGGAGAGTTTATGGTAGGCACAATTGTTTAAAATGACACAGCTTGCTCCATTTATTAACATAGATAAATATACAGTGAAAATATTTAATGTTTCAATTTTCAGGATAGAGTTTGGCTAAATGGTACGGTAGTATACGTTTAAGTTTGATCACCTCACAAAAATCTTCTGATAAAACTGACCAAAAGCAATTAAAATCTTATCCTTACTGTATGCTATAATATAATTGAATGATTTATAGATACAAAATAATATAAAAAAAATATTTTGTGTCTGATTTCTTAAACGGATCAAACCTACTGTAGTATGTATACCACACACTGTACAAAACCATGTGTACTACCCCATGGATCATGTACATAAATTATAGCTAAAATATCTACTAGCTGACCAACTTAAAAACTATTACACATAGACATTATGAAAGGGCCTATTGGAATTTCATGACCATTGGAGGATGTCAGATAGGAGGGGGAAATAGTCATGGGTGGGAGGGGAAATAGTCAAGGGTGGGAGGGAAAATATTCCAGTGTGGAAGGAAGAAGTCAAGGGTGGTAGGGAGAATTAGTCAAGGTGGGAGGGGAGAAATAGTCAAGGGTGGATGGGGGAAATAGTCATGGGTAGAAGAAGAAATAATCATGGCGGGAGGGGGAAATAGTCAAGTCAAGGGTGGGAGAGGGAAATAGTAATAGGTAGGAGGGAGAAATAGTCAAAGGTAGGAGGGGAAATAGTAAATGGTGGTAGTGGGGGGATAGTCAAGAGTGGGAGGGGAAAATTATCAAGGGTTGGAAGGGAAATAGTCATGAGTGGGAGGGGGAAATAATCAATGGTGGGAGAAGAAATAGTCAATGGTGGGATGGGAAATGGTCAAGGGTGGAAGAGGAAATAGTCAAGGGTGGTAGGAATAATAGTCAAGGGTAGGAGGGGGAATAGTCATGAGTGGGAGGGAAAATAGTCAATGGTGGGAAAGGTTAGTCAAGGGTTGGAGATACCCATGAAGTAGGTAAACTTCATATAGGAAAGTCAATGTTTCAATTGTCTGGCTTCACACTACTGCCTCTAGATTCATGGCTGCAGGTAAGTTTCAACATTTCATTTACAATGACTAGCTCACCGATTGATGAAAGCAGTTGTTCATTAAAACGAAGATGATATATTTTATCTGTATATGAAGGGGGCCTATGAGTATGCCGTTCAAGACCATTAGTGCAGAATCTCATGCAAGGAGCTGGGAAGCCTTAAATCTAGTAACGATGCGGCCTGGAGGTTACATATTACATCAGAATGGCATTCGTGATGACATGTACACCAATCTGGAGCCAATGCTCGAAGCTGTAACTGACAGCAGTTAATTGTTGCCGTAAATTAAATTTTCTTCTAGTCCTCCTGCTCCATAAATCAATATGCGGCATCTATACTTTACATAGAAGTGATTCAGAGGAGAATTAACTACACAAACAGAGCAATGGATATTTGTCCCCAGAGTTCAAAGGAGACAGGAGTAAGTATGAAGACTACGGAGAGAACGATACCAGTAATACTACCGGACTACCTGATTATGTATGATATGCGGCTATAGGCAGCTGTACTTAATTACACTGACAGATTGGAATGGGTGGTACAGCATTGTTGGAAATTGTGTGACATTAAAAAATATTATATTATATTAAAATATGTTGATATTCTGCAATCAATGCATTACAGAATGCTATATTGAAGGTTTCTGATTAGGCACTATATAATCTAACATGTTATTGTTATTTCATGTTGGAAGCTTAAAATGATATTTAAAATTTAAATTCAATTAATGAATCCTTCAGGGGTAGGGGTAAGGGTATGGGGTAGCCTCCCCCCCCCCTCTCCCAATTCCAGTAATCACAAATTAAAACAAGGGATGGCAGAGATACAGCATATATACAGCCTATCAAGAGTGAAACATATAGACAGACAGTCCCATAATATAAATAAATGGATCCCCGCAGTATGTCTGTGTCTGTAGTGATGATATACATGATACAGAGGTAACAAAACGAGCATGTAGTAGGCCTCTTGAACTGATCAAGTTGAGCTAGCTATACCAATGTACGAATATCATATCATTTATAATTTGTCCTGCCATGCAAGCTCAATTATATATTTAATTATCTTGCCCCAGGGCTCAGTGTAAAATTCCTGATTCCATCACTGCATAAATCAACGTAACATTGATCTCTGATATAATTGCATAGCAAGATGGATAACCATGGCTAGCAGTAGAAAGTCTCACTGGGATGGCCCCAGTAGGGGGGTGGATGCCCCAGCCCCCCTGTCCATCTGAGCGCTGCAGCCTCTGTCGAGAATATTTCAAAAAGTATAAACAGTCTAGACTTTATGCAGATAATATCGGGTGCCCACTTAGTTACTGTAGTGAAAAGAACTGCTGAGATGCTAGATTCGCAGGTATTTGGGAATACATACTGTAGGAAGAGGTATGAGGTAAGTAGGAACAAAGTAAATTGGCCGTTTAATGATTTAATAATTAATACCATACTATAATCAAATTTGACAAGCACTGAAACTAAATTAGCAACCTTAGGGAGACCTTTTATTTGCAGGAAATTATATAATATGGTTCTTTTACTTTGCATCATTTAAATATAATGGGAAAGAATTTAAGCTATTAATTTAATTTATCCAGGTTTCAGTACACAAGATTAAATACATGGAAAGTTAGGATGTAGTAACTATAATATAAAACTATGTAGCAGAACATATCTAAATATCCATAAATCTTTACATAAATCTTGGGTTTCGGGAGGGGTGGAATCTTAGGATTTAGTTTTAAATATTTAAAGGCTATATTGGGCATTTATTAATTCTCCAAAACCACTACATATTATATTCCTCGTTTTCAAACTTTCTGATTTTGACGCATTTAATTGTCTGGGATATTTAAAATAGGATGAAAAAGGCCTAATAAATTGTTTGAATATGGCCAAGAACAATATGTCGAAACCCTCCCACCCCCAGCCCCCCTCCCCTCGCCACAACAGTAAAAAAAACAATTAGAAGACCCCCTGCTCCCCCCCCCCCCCCCCCCCCCCACTATTTTAGCATCCCCATTCCCATTCCAAGTTTTTTATGCTAGCTCCAACTGAACTTAACCCAATAATAACACACAAACTGAAATTTACAATTGGCTGTCAACAATTCCATGGTGTCCTTACAATAAACAAATAGCTATCTATTTGAAGTTGCGGGCCAGTAGCCAGGTTGTTTACTAGGGGAAATCGATTTCCCATCTGTAAGGAATTGTAGCGCCGGGGAGAGGGGTTTTAGGGAGGGGTCCTGAATTTATGGCGGATTGTGGTTTTGCAAACCATTAATTCCAGGGGCGTGTACAGGATTTGTTGTCTCGCAGACTCTCAAGGTCAAAGGTTAAAGGTCAAAAGTGAAAGGTCAAAGGTCAAATGTCAAATTAAGTAAAATCACATTTTTGACCATATCTCCTTGTGTAAAACTTGGATTTGCATGTGACCTTCACAGTTA
>JAODAF010150882.1:0-10246 GCA_027574765.1 Molpadia intermedia | reverse complement strand
ATGCTGGCTCTGACGTCAAACTCACATTGGCCCTAGCCTAACTGTGTTCTAGGCCTAACTCGAGAGTAAATGTTAGAACTTAGTATAGGCTACAATGAATTATGTTGTCGTCAGTGGCGCGCGCCCCCCAAAAAATTATGCTCCCCAGGTGCCCCCCAAATGAGATTTGTGGTTGTAAAAAAAAAAATACTCAAACAAAAACATTTTACAAAGGACGAAACATATTATGTTCATCAGTATAACTTTTTTCCACCACCATCACAATAACCAGTTGTTTCTTCACTAACAAGGTCACAGAGGTCTTGGCGTGAACCGCTAGTGCTTAAGCTTTACTACTTACTTACTACTAGGGGCCTACTACCCTGCAGGAATTTAAATGTTAAGATATGCATTGGGTAATTTATTGTGCCCCCATCTGAAATGTTGTGCCTCCCAGTGCCCCCCTACTTTGAAAACTCTGGCGACGCCACTGTGTGTTTGTCGTTCTCTATAAAGCAACACCAATGTGGAAAGGAATCCTGTATGCCTATATATACAATATCTAGGTAATCCAGCTGGCCTTGTAGCCAACGGAGCCGTAAAGAAGACTACCGTAGTACCGTTGGACTTCTGTACAAAAATACAATCTCTAGGAAATCCAGCTGGCTTCGTAGCCAGCGGAGCCAACGGAGCCATAAAGAGGACTACCGTTGGAAACAAAATTCTGTACAAAAATACAATATCTAGGAAATCCAGCTTGCCTTGTAGCCGGCGGAGCCAATGGAGTCGTAAAGAAGACTACCGTTGGACTTATATTTTTGGAAAATATTTTCGAAACAAATTCGGTACAACAATACATAGCTTTGAGTGCAGTGACCATGAAGCCATCATTTCATAAGGGGTCGTCCGTGAGTTGCATGGTATTCTGCAATTACTCCCAAATCTGATCTGAAAGCCATTAAATTCACAGCATATTTAAAGATTTACAAGAAAATTAATGTGCAGAAATTTAATTGATTTTGGTTATATAATATTTTGTGGTAAATATGGCTTTTATAAACTATTGTTCTGTAAAGTCAAGCACCTAACGTTCGGGAGCATTATAACAAATGTCTTTAAACATATGCTTCCCAAAATAACTAGAAATTTGTTTTCAACAGAAAAATGGATACTTGTGATACGTATTTAGGCTATGTATCAGAGGATGTGTGCCCCACTGATTCGCATTATCCCTAGCATAGAGATTAAACGACAACGTTGGAGAACACCTGTTTTAAATGGCAGGTTTTATTACATGCAACTTTTATAATTGAAAACTATTATCAATGGAGAACATTAGTGGGTATCGAATAGAGTACTGTACTGCAGTACGTACAGTATTACAAAAACTTGGAGGAATTGTAAATTTAATATTATTGCGATGATTAACAATGTAGCCAAAAATTAAAATAAATTGAACAATTACTTTAATTTGCATCAATTGATCTCATAGTTGGTATGTACATGTTGGCAAGTATTAATTGTATACATATTGAAAATCCCTTGTGTGATATATTGGTAGAGGTTGAGGTCATGTGAGGTCATCAGAGGACAAATTACCAAAAAACGTAATCAGGCTAAATCAACATTGCCAACTTGCTTCATAGTTGGAGTTTTGTGCTGTTTGTATCAAGTACAAGTCCATTTTGTGTTTGGTAGCTCGGTCAAAAGTTATTTAAGGTCAAATTACAAAATCTGAATAATGAAAATATTGTAATCAATCAATGACCACATGTATTGTAGGTTATCATAGTGAGTACACAATCCTTCTTTTGCTTGATAGCAGTCAAGATATAATGTATCAATACTGGTAAAGCTATAAAGCTACTGCAATTTAATGCATGTAGTAGAGGTCAAAATGCCATTTATGCCCCCTCCCCCTCCCCCAATAAAAACAAGAAGAGCAACTTTAACCAAGCCCATGTGCACATTACCAAGTTTCTGGCAAGGGAAGCATGTTTGGCTTTCTGGTGGTGTTTAAACTTTGTCTCATGAGAGGGCAGTGGAGAGACTCTGTCCTGATATCACTTCATGACATACATGTACTATATACTCATCTATCTTGTTATCCTTTTACCATTCTTTATATCATAATAAAAATTATTATTTTGCTTAGGTTCACTGTATTTACTTCATACATGGCCCATGCACAATGCATCCTTCTGCCACAACTACACTATAACTAAATGCTCTCATGGTGTCATATTTGGTGCACACCAAATAAGCCTTTCTTTTCTACCATCCTGTTTGAACAGGAATACTTGTAGATTTACTTGATTTTGTTGTAAAAATCCTTGGATTCAAATCCTTTTAAGTTAAAGGCTAAAGCACAATTAGCTGCTACTGTTGTACAATACATACAGGTTTGAATTTGAATGCAGTCCAGGAAGGCAAAATGTTTGGCCAACTAGTAGCTAAAGGATGTCGTATTGACTTTAGACAAGTAATGCATGCTGATGATCATTGTTATTAATTGATTTCTTCCTCATATCAGGGTATCGATAAAGATTTATTTAAACTTTTGTTGAAATAGACAACTTGTTTGCAGAAAGTGTTAGAACAGGACCTGGATTTCCACACTTCCTGTTTGGATAGTTGAGTTACCCTTGGGGATCGTTATCTGGTCCAATTAACCAAATACCATCTGCAGGCACCATTAACCAACTGCTCAGGCTGCAATGATTAATCAATTAAAATTCTCTTTAGAGGCTCCTGGATCAACAAAGACAATTTCTGATGAATCACTGGCTATGGCACATGATTGTACCTCACACATGACAAATGTATGCAACTACTGAACATGGATATCTTTTTGAAATGACCACATTCAAACTTCAAGTACATCAGCTTATATTATAACTCATGTGAGTTTTGGTGACACCCCTAAGCTTTAATGAAGGCTGTACATAGTAAGTCTGAAACCAGTTGGTTAAGAGTCTGAGACAAGCAGAGCCCTAGTGCAACATACTTGTCACTGATACCATATAGCTTGATTGAAGAATTGACTACCAGTTACAATAACATTGAAGTATTGGCTTAACCCTTGTACAGAGCCATATCAAGGTCATAAAATCTGATTGAAGGTTGGCCAAAAGCTGGATCAGGCATCTGTGGGCTCCTGATGACCACCTGATAATGAAAAATGACATCCTAACCCCTGTGTGGCCAAATTTTCAGGTCGCTATCGCTGAGCACTCTTCCCTGCAACTGGGAAGAGGTGTATGTCTTCTGCTCACCATAGCATCCAAATATGCGCTATCTGTACATACTTGAAGGGTTAAGTGTCACCTACTGTAGGCTATAGTAAAAGCATTTTTTACAAAGTCTATAATGCATAAATTGTTTTGTATCAAAATGAAAACAAAAGCAATTATTGTAGTACAAGCATCAATAAATTGCTCATAATTTCACTTTTAAGTTTCTTCTAGAATGAAATACATGTAGTATATATTTCTTGTAATAAATTCTGACAACCTTTGATATTTCTCAAAGTGTATGACAGCAAGGACAAAAATTATTGATGATAGATATTGCTAGATATCATCTACTTAACATAGCACTACCACTGTATAGTTTTTGGTTTTTCACAGACAACCGACTGACAAACTTCTTGCAGAATACAGGCAAACTAACCTGTCCTGGTGACAACCTAATATTTCAGTCAAATATATCTAAATAATGTTTGATAAGGGACATGATGTGATATTATTTAAATGAAAGATATAGTCCATAAGAAATAGTAAGAAATAGTAAAATACATTAGTCTAAACCTGAATCTTCTATCTGGCACAACATCAACCATCTGTTTTAATGACCAGTTGAGATAATCAGAAACACAAACCCTATTATTTACATTGTTATAGACATACTGTCCTACTTTAACAAACTGTACTGTACTTAACACTGTAATATGCCTAATGTCATACATGTACCATCCCCACTTGTTGTTAAAGGGCTGAACCTACACCAGGTACTAACATGGTTTGGCCTGAATGGGATTAATTGCGAGCTTGTGACGTGTACAGAACTGACAAACAATTGACTTGGCAGAAAATATGTGACTTTAAGGCAGAAGCTAACTGTTGTGGGAAAATGGGAATAGTGATGAGAAGCTCCCATGGACCATAGTGAGGGTGCTATGCTGGGATTGGGGGTTTGTGAGGTGAAATGGGAGGGAGTGGCGAGGGTTATGGTGGCAGTAAATTGCAGTCTGTTAGGGACAGCTAAGTCTCAAACTAGAATGGATTTGTTGTGGATTCTGGTTCCGCTCCAATATATATACTGTACCCCTTTAACAGATTTATTTATTCTAACCATTTGTCAATATTTATACTTTAGTAGAGCTGATGGTAGTTGTTATAAAGGGTGAATGCTTCAAGGTGTTATCAATAATTTAATCTCCTTTATAATGTTTGTGAGCACTTAGGCAAAGTTCAATATTATTTTATCTTCTCACTCAATCTTGTGCAGATTTTGACAATGTTTGAATTTAAGTGAAGGGTCTTACTTACTTGGGCCTCTTACTATAACTGGAGTAATATGTATTCTAATAAAATTTCTGATATACTGCACATTACTTGCCATTCATATTTGCAGTGCTTTAATACTAACTTACCTTGTTGATATTCCAACCTACTAGCCTTTTCTTGGAAGGAAAAGTGGTCACATCTGGTATATAATGCATATATATACTGTATATACTGCATATTAACTTGCCATGCATATTTGTATTTATACTCATAAACAGGGTAAAGAGTAAGGTTCAATTGCTAGTTGGGAAGTTCTGTTTACTGGAAACTTTGTAAATTGGTGAATCATTTGAATAGTTTCTCACTCTTCTGATGGATTAAGGTACTTAAGGGAAGGGGAGGGGGATTGTTGTGTCTTCTCCTCTCATGTTTACTCAGTCCATAGTTTTACACAGTACTTATCCACAGAGGTGGCCATATGGCCCACATGGAGTACATGTATGTAGACCAACCCTATTGTTTACATTGTATGTTTTATAGCAATGATTGCATGTACCATACAATTTTTGGAATTATTTGCAATAACAATATTTATAAAGGTAACATGCTACATGTACTTGCAATTATTATTATGTAGGTAGTTATGATGTTATAATGTACACTGCATTATGCAACGACTTGCTGCTAGTGCGGGCAGTAGCCTTCACAGTGCATACAAAACTATTAATCCCTGTCATACTAACTTTTTTGAATACCCATATACAGTAGGAAGATCTCAAGTCAAGGTCATAGCAAATGATGTAAGCTACAGATACTGTACATGTAGCCTACTGTATTCATGTATAGATTCTGTAGGCTAAATTAATACACTGTTTGATGAAGATTCATAGAGAATTGAAAGCTCTCAAGCAGACACAACAAGTTGTTTTCATCGACATATCCAAGTAAACACTTTTAAGTTTAATTTTCAAGTGTGCTGAGTCATATAGATTGCTACATCCCTCCCACCTTTAAGCTTCCCAAAAGACAAATTTTCTGTTTTGTTACAGGAATTTGGCCTCAGCCAACTACAGCAAACAGTAATCAGTTGTCTTCATGGGTACAGAAGGATTTAAAGAAAAGCTATTTTGTCAGTATGAAATGATTTAGGGTTTGTTTTTACCCTTTTTGACCTATTCCCATTGTTGCAAATATTGTTGTTTAGACTGATTTGGAAGTCTAGTAGTTGGAATTATTTCCTCCATACTGAAATACATTCCATGTTGTTACTAGGTGATGGACAACTACATGTACTGTGTATTGATTTACATCTGATTTTTGTAAAGTACATGCCCTCTGAAGCTCTCTAATTCTCAAAGAGTATTCACCAAGCTTTCTGTTTGGCTTTGAAGTGATAGGATAAGTTTTATAGGCAAAGGTTATTTTGGCATAAAGGTAGTACGTACACACATTCCTGCCTTGGTGATCTCCTGGCTGATCATGATTGCATGTGATCACATGACAATTCTGGCTATTTACACACATTTGATGGATAACAAAATTGAAAAACTCACAGATAAACACTTGTTGCTTTCTTCCTATAGTCTCCTAGCTATAGTCGACTCTGACTGATCGCATGGATGACCATTTTGGCTAAATATTAACTCATGTTCAATTAATGTAAGCTTTAATGCCTTAATCCAACCAATTCAACTTATACACAATACTTGTCAATCACCAAGTAACAGCATGGAATCTATTTCAGTATGGTGGAGGAAATAATTCCAACTACTAGACTTCCAAATCAGTCTAAACAAAAATATTTGCAAGTTGTAACAATGGGAATAGGTCAAAAAGAGTAAAAACTCTCAAAACTGAACTAAATACATGTAAAACCCTAAATCATGTCATACTGGACAATGAGCTTTTCTTTAAATTCACCCATTAAGACAACTGATTACAATTTTGCAGAGGCCAAATTCCTGTAACAAAACAGTAAATTTGTCTTTTTGGAAGCTTAAAGGAGGGAGGGATGTAGCAATCTATATGACTCAGCGCACATGAAAATTAAATTTGTGTGTGCTTCTGACTTCACAGATTCAAGTCTCTATAAATCTTCATCTAACTTACACAGTATTAATTTAGCCTACAGAATTAAAAGTGATTAAAATTTGGTCACAAAAATATTAAGGTCATTTTGGCATGAAAACCATCAGCCAGTCCCCATCTGGCTGATATCTGGCATATTCCTAGCCAGTTGTACTGTAACTCTGTGAACACATGACAATCCTGAGTATTAATGCATTTTCGACAAGTGATTAACATCTGAACAGATCAGAGGATGAAGATCTGTGAGGGCCATGCTTATCAGGTGATGTTTTTGCTTCATATATGTACAGGGGTTTAAAAACAAAAGTAGTATGATAGGCCTTGATAATTTAGTATGCACTGTGAAGGCTACTGCCCGCACTAGCAGGAAGTTGTTGGATAATGCGCACTGTAACTGTATAACATCATATTAACTAACTACACATTTGCAAGTAGCATGTTACGTTTTCATTATATAAATTCCAAAAAAAAATAATTCAAAAAATTGTATGGTACATGTAATCATTGCTATTTACACACAATGTAAACAATAGGGTTCATGTACTCCAATGCATGCGGCCATGGCCACCTCTGTGGACAGGTTAGTTCTGCTATGAAAGTCACAAACCTGAGTACCATATAGATGCACAACATAACAATTCCTTTGACAATAAAAGCACTCCTACTTGACGATAGAAATTAGCACTATTCGTGTGTGAAACATGACTCATTCAGGCTGTATAAACAATTCATGGATGTCTAGACAGAAAGCTGTGCACAGGCTGATCTATTTGATACACAGTGGACAGTTCATACATCATTGCTTACTATCCTTTATGTGATATTGTTTACAAAAAATTGATGAATTTACCAACATTAATTCTTCAATTACAAAATTTGAAGAAACGTGGAAGAATTCTTAGCAAAATCATCTCAAATCTCTAAAATGGTCTCCCATCTCAAATGGAAAGGAAAACTTCTCTCCCACCCTTCAATTTATTCAAACATTATCATTATCATTTTCATTACTTCAAGTGCGTGTTCATACTTTCATCTGCAATTAACGATGAAGGTGCACCAGAAGCTTCATGTTTGAGGTTACAGTAGTATTTGATGAGACATGCACACAAAGGCTGTCAGTGTGACGAAAGCCATACTTCATAATCATATAAGTTCATATATCATATATATACTCACACTATAGAAACCAGTCACTCACCATCAATCAGACAGGGATTTTTATGGTCTGCAATGCAAAATATACTCCCTGATGGAACATGTTGTACATGACAGTTAATTTTCGTATGTCGCCGCTACCATCCTTTTAATTGATATTATTATTGTGTAGCCAAAAATTAAGACTGTTTGCATGGAATGTATTTTGAGATTTCTTTGACACAAGCTATCACTCAAGAACTCATGTCACAGTACCATTTCCCTGTTGATGGCTTCAATGCCTGAAATCGCAGAGTGCACAAGAGGCCCTTATGTACATAGGGCTCTTGACCCCTTGCTCATTTGGTGATGCAATTTTGCCTATGGCAATAGTTGTTCTTGATTGTCACAGTGGTCTTCTCCAGGTTCATTAAGCCCGAGCTCACAAACCTTGCATCATGTCAAGCTGTCCCAGATGCCAGAATATCCTAACTTTTATGCCCAACAATATGGTTGGAAACTTTCTGCAATGCCCACAATGCCCACAATATTTTAATATTTCCAATGCTAGCCTATGAAACAGATGGACAGATCACTCACCACACATTAAAAAGCAATTAGGTTCACTGGTGTAATAAATCATTTTACCTTAGAGACATCAGTGTAATAACTTAAGTGAAAGACATGGTGGCAGTTCAGAATTGTAAATACCTGCTTTAAATAGTGCCAGACATACCTGTCCCCTACAAATGCTCTGTACAGCTAGATACCACCCTCATTTTATGGTAGTTTAATACCACCATACCCCTCCCCAATTCTTCTCCCATGACTCCCATCTCACTATACATGGCACTAATTCACCACAAACTTGCAGAATATTTGGTTCCTTGCCGAAGGCAAAAGGAACCTAGATGCAGTCAGGTTGATGTGTGTCTGTGACACTTGCTATGTACTTTCTAACTCAACAAAGGAAAGTCGCATTGAAGTCATACTTGGTATACGGATCCACCATAGCTAGTAGATGTGCCCTATTGTTTTTGATGCCTGCAAAGTTATGTTCAAGAAACCAAAAATATTAAAAATGGTTGATATTTTGGGAGAATGAAATGTCCTTTAGGGTCAGGAGTTATGCTATTGTAATCCAATAGTCTACCCCCTTCCGGGTGACTTTTGACTTCAGTTTGACCTCTGGTGACCTTGACATAATTTTTTTGCTGGATATTTAAATTTTTTATGCCATATTTGGATCTCAAAGACACAGGTCTCCCAATCCAAAATGTCAATTGGTTGACCCCTGTGTGACCTTCGTATGTGAAGTTATCAGAGGTTTTGTTTGGGGTTAAAGCAGTTAGCATGGTCATGCCTATTTTGAGAGAAAAGGGATAAAGAAAAAAAAAGTTTGTTGATATTCTTATATATCATATGATAGAGCTCCATAGAAAGAGCCAACTCCCACTGAAATCAGACACATGGTTCTCAAGCTATGGTGGGCCAAATGTTGATTTTGCGACATTTTCTTCACCGACGTGGTTGATATTTTTGGACAAGTTGTGAATTCTTTGTTGGGTGATAGTGGGTACATGTGGGCCAAATATTTATTAGGACCCAAATATTTATTTTGGGCCCAACCATAAGCCATCAAATTGTAAGCAAATAAAGTGGTACTGTATGTTATTGTTGGATGATGCTGATAGTGGGTACACATGGACCCAAACATATTGGGCCCAAAGTTTTATTATTTGATGACATATTGTTATGTCGTCATTTAAATTGTAATATTCCTCTAAGCAAGGAATAGTGCCC
This sequence comes from Molpadia intermedia, assembly GCA_027574765.1. Classification (NCBI taxonomy): domain Eukaryota; kingdom Metazoa; phylum Echinodermata; class Holothuroidea; order Molpadida; family Molpadiidae; genus Molpadia; species Molpadia intermedia. Next base: position 734 of record JAODAF010150882.1, on the reverse strand, counting down.
ATGGGCTCTTGTTATTTTTTTAGGTCAATAGAGTACACATATGCATGTATCATCTAGTACAGTACATGTACATACATGTGCATCTGTTATCCCCAGGTATCACTAAACCCACTATCTATCCAGGTCAGCTCTGGGCCACCCCATGTGGCTACCAGAGCTACAGTCCTCAGAAGTCTTTTCCAGAGTACTAATATAGGTCAACCTGGTGGAGGTAATATTGTAGTTAAAATAATACTCTGCACCTGCTTTAAACTGGGGTGGGATTTAGAGGGGTGCCATGTCCAAAATTCTCTATATATTTATTTTTTGCCCTTTTATCACTAGGTATCTCCCTCTTGTTACTTGTACCCCCACAAAGTGGCTTTGCCAATGGACCATGTTGGGGGAAAACCCCCTGACATACCCCCTGTACAGCACCCAACCAGAGTCTAGGCCTGTATCCACCCCAGCATAATGTACAGTACTTGTACATGTATGTTCTTTTAATTGATGATTTAACTTTAAAATTAATTCATATAAATGTTACTACAATTACTATGATATGAACAGCAAATCCCAGAAAATCATGCACAAGAAATGACTAGTTATTCTGTTACTTCTATGTCAATGGGAAATATGTGGATGTCACGGTTGTTGATGATAGGCATTTCTAATAGTTTAAAGGAGAACTGAAGGCTGAAATTTTGAAGATATATATTGTAGAGCAATCAAATACAAGTATTTGAACGAAAACC
>JAODAF010150771.1:0-10246 GCA_027574765.1 Molpadia intermedia | reverse complement strand
TTCTTGAACATGAAGTCACTTTAAAAATTGCAAAACACTGCACCAATTTGCATCTAAGCACCCTAATTATTCAAAAATTTCTCCCCCCCCCCCACATAAATTTTCGGTGACAAAATGGGGACGGTGGCTGTCCCCATTCTTGCCCCTTTTGTTCTAATTTGTCCCAATTTTTAATTCATTTGGACCTAAATTTAATGAAAAGAATAACAAATCTAGCAAAATTTTCACGCGCTACGCGCATACCATATCTACCGTTCACCTAAATGTTTAAAAGAGGTCCAAAATTGTTTCGCGAGCGTTGTAAACCCCACTGTACCGTATATATATATATATATAGAAGTATATACTTAGGCCTATATGTGTATATGCTTAGTATGCATACGCTGGAGTAATTCGACCCTAATTGTGGTCTGATTTATGTAAAAAAAAAAAATCAAAGGGGAAAGCTTAACGCTCAGTTTCCCTTTTTAAGCTTAAGATATCGGACACGGACTAACCTTCAAAAGATAGAAATATAGCACCAGGTTGCATCTAAGGATACTTAATTATTCCAATTTTTTTCCAAGGGGAGGCCGCATAGGCGTACGAGGCGGCCGGGGGGAGGGGGAGGGGGCACATGCCTATTTTGATCCCTTGGATCTGTCTTTGATATGTTAAGTTCATTTAAATAAATAGCTAAAAATGTATGTATCCATCTCAGTAATATGTACCATAATATGTGTTCTCTTAAATGATGTCAAATACCATCAACTGTTCTATTTTCAGTTATTAAATGATGATAGTTCATTGTAAATAAATATCTGATATGATGTGCAATTAGATTTGCAAATCATGTTGATTTTGGTAGTATTAAATGTCGGACCTAACAACCTTAAAATGCTAGGTTGCATAAGTCATATTAATATTCATTTATTGATAATAAAATCTTCCAAAATAAATCATAAGGGCAAGTATTTTTAATGAAAGTGAAAAAAGTGAAAAATATAGATGGATCTTGGAGAAAAAAAGGAAATTTGATTATGGAATGTGATTTTCTTTACTTTTGGAATAGATGAGAAAGGGCTAACTTTTCCTCCAATTATGTGAAATGCTACCATTTCCATAGGTCATCTTTAGCAGCCAAATACATATTATAAATCATATTTATACTAAAATGACTAAAATCAAGGAAAAACAAAATCCTTTAAATTCTCTTAAAAGTAAAAGTGATGAATTTATATCAGACAAGGATATAAAGTGGGGTGAAGCTTGTATAAGAACAAAATTACTTTCACATAGTTCATTTTTTCTATGCCTAGCTCAAGGAAAAGGAATGATGATCAATAAGGAACTATTGTTAAGATAATGACATTTTAGATTATTTCCTTGTAATAGCTTAGTTTATAATTTCCCTTAATGATGTACTTCAAGGTTATAACTTTCTACTTGAACCATGCATTGTCTTTGACTCATACTACAATAAAGCAACAACTCCTCTCAAGTTTTGTAGCCTCTTCAGGAACAAATATTATGAAACCGAAGAATTCAAAGCCACAAGGGTCAGTGAATGTTCCAGAAGCTGACAGGTGGATGCTATAGAAAGTGCTGCAAAGTGTAATAATGTACTGATGGGCAGGTCATTTGAAAATTTGAAATTTAAAGGGGAAGAAAATATCCTGGGATTGACATTCTAAAATCCTGAGCAATGGTAGTGACTCTAAATAAAGTTATTTATTTATGGAGACCCAAGAAGACAACAAATCAAATAGTTGCCATTAGAGCAGTTACATTGCCAAGGGTGTCAATGTGATTTTTAAAGTGTGTGTGAGATTTTATTTAAAAGTAAGGAGTGCTAGATGCAAAATGGATATATTTTCAACTCTTGTTTGGAACTATGAACCTTCAAGAAGCAATTCTTTTAGTAGGGACAAAGTACATTAGTGTCTCCCCACTAGAGAAAGTGAGTGAGACATGTCCCCCGCCCCATCTCCCACTCTTCCCCCAAATTTACTCCATGTACAGTGCTATGCCTATACTTCAGGGGATAATTACAGTACTATACAATCATTGAATGAATGCAACCATTCATATTCACTGACTTGGGCATGCATTGCAGTGAAAGAGCGCCCTCACTTTTGAAAAAGTTTACCTTTGCAGTCTTTCTTTACCCTCATTGTATTTGTAGATCTTTGGTGCAAAGAATTGTCTTACAGAAAAAACTCAAGATTTTATATTGCAGTTTAAAAATGGTTTTACCTTTGGTGCAGAGAACCTAATAAAAATGTGCTTAAATTCATTGGAGAAAGTGGATTGTAATTTTGTATGATGAATGCAAACACACACTTGCATTTTGTTCTCACAGAACTGCTAATACAGTTCAATTTAAAGAGTACCCTCACTATTGAAAAAGGAGATTGCCTCTCCATTCTTCCACCCATTCTGAAAATTGGTGCAGAGCATTGCCGAAGCAGCTCACTAAAGCTTCCAGAACACAGTTAACAAATTGCTATCCCTTAGGTCATGGGGCATGATAGTTGGGGGTGGGGGAGATAGTAGAGACATGCTTTCCTCCTGCCTCAATATGTTGAACATGTATTCCCAATTTTTTCAATAGTTTGCAGGGTAAATGAGCAGTTTCCCCCTCTTTTTTCTAGTATATGAAGATCTATTGTATATTTTTTAATAAGCCATTGAAATATATGCATTATTTAAAATAATGGTATCTTAGTCAGGAAATAGTTTTATAAGTTTACTCTTTGCTGGTAGTAGCAATGTTTATCAAATCAAAAGAATAGCATTTACTATAGTATAAAAAGTGATTATTTGTTTACAGGTGATATTTTATTTCAAAGTGGAATCGAATTGAATTAGTTGCATTAATCAGAAGCAGATCCAAGGTTTTACAACAGGGGAGGGGGGGGGGGGGTGCCGGTTGTGAGTGCAAAGCCCGAACATACAAGGTGTGAAGCCTTATGTATATTCTGACAAAACAGATTTCTGTACACTTTCTTTGACATCAGCAAAAAAAGGGATCATGCACCCTTCTGCACCCCCTGAACATGCCACTGTTAATATTGATATGGTGGAAAAGAAAAGTCATGCCCAAGTTGATTGCCATTTTATATTATATTAGGTTTTGACATATCCTTGCTCTCCTCCGAGAGGTAATCGCAGTTGTGGTGTACCTCCAAGTAGACGGAAGCCTGGCGGGGAAAGTGAAACCAGTGCTGACATGTCCTAGAGGGAATCCATCACTTTGCATTTAAGACACTTGTACCTTCAACCTAATAAGTGGCCAGAAATTATTAATTTAGTTTAACTTTTCTTTTGTCTAAATTGTCTTTGTTCCTAAGCTATAAACACTCATATCATAGTTATTATTTTTTAAGTCTTGTTAAGTGAAGGTTTTCACTGATCATAGTTCACCCACCAACTAGATATCCTTATTAAGTGGTCATGAGAATAGTAATATGTCCTTTCACTTTGCCTTCATTAAATGAATACTTAAACTCACTATTTATTCTCTAAAATATAAAAAACGCCATCAATTCCCATGATGCCAAATTAATTGATATCATACTTGGTATATATGTCAGCCATAATGAGTACATGATCTCAATATTTTTGTGCACATTTCAGGAATATTAATGTGTGGGTGGACTTTTAGTACCAGTACAATTGTTAATTAACATCTCATAGCATTGAAACCACTACTATGCATATTTGTGTTCTGGTTTTGAATTAGGAATCACAAAAAAGTTTTATTGAGCCTTGATTTAGCTCTTGAATGCAGGACATAATTGGAATATTGAGACATTCTTGGTTTGTGTATGATTAAAACTCATTAAACTCAATAAAAACTCAGAAATGCAAGTTTTAGGGCATTGGAACCACTAAGTGCTTTTGAACATTGGTCAATTTTGTAATCAGTAAATATATCTGGACTTCAAACTATGCATTTGTTTCTTATTTTAGGGTTTGCAAGTTTCTACCACCTTGATAGAGACAAAATCATTTTAGAAAAATTAAAACAAATAGAAACAACAAATAAGCATTAAGACATTTGGTTCTCAAACTTTTTCTCACCACGACCCAGTTTTGGCGACCCAAACTTTAATAACAGACCACATAACCAATGAAGAATAATGAGTTCAAAATTTATGGTGAGGAAGATTTGATTTTTGGGCAAAAACTCTAGCAACCCTAAAATTTTTCCAGGCAACCCAAATTAGGGTTACGACCCATAGCTTGAGAACAAAGGCCCTAGACTGTGCTACTAAAGTAGCAACACCAAGAACAGATCACATGTAAGTGTTGTCCTGTCTATGTGACAGATATGTCATAATCATTGTATATTAGAAAAGATTCAGTAAACTTGCAAGCCAAACATTGTCATAATTTCAGGTAGATGTGCCTTATATCACCAAAACTGACACAAGTATGCACTTTCTTGAGTGTATGACAACTGTGTCATGCCCATTGTGCATTAGTAAAGTCATTATAAACTAGCTATTGTTTAATAAACCATTACCTTTACTGGTAATAATGCTTTTCATATTTGCTATTCATTGTTTTGCTTTGCCTTTTGATCTTCAACTTTTATAGACAGTTTTCTTTAAAATTTTATGATACACCCATGTCGCACTTTGACTGCACCTTAATTGTCTACTTAACAATGGCATAAGTCATGCGTAATTATGATTATTTATTAGTACTACTTACAAGGCTTGGCTGATATCCTTTGAGAGGGCTATATAGTCTTAGTATATATATGTTCAGTCAAGTATAAAACCTTAATAAGCTGTAATGCATGCAAAGTGAAGCATAGTTTGGTTTCTTTTAAATCTTTTTTCCAATAACAACATTTTTCAAGAAGCAACAGAGCTGTATTGAAGGATAATACCCGAGGGTCAGGAACTGCAATTCAGCATTGTACCTACAGGTCTGATTGACAATTTGTTTACTCTTCTAAGAATTATTTTTATTTTCTAATTCTTCTTTTAAGACATTGCTTAATGGTTAGTCATTACAAAATACTGTAGAAATTTAAAAAGTTGATAGAAGAATCTTTTAAACAAGGAGTGGATCACCACCATGGTTAAACGTTTTTAGTTCACTAGTGGATAAAGCTACCCAATGGTGTCATTGTACTATACATGGCCTGACACATGTTCCATAGCTCCCAGGTTTTGAGTGGTGAAATGCTGGTCACATTAAAAAGCCCAGGGAGAGAAGAGGGTTCCCATTTCCTTGAGGAAATAATCATTATAGCAAAATGTAATGTAAGGAATAGGTCAAATTCCTTACATTTTTTTTACAAATTCCTTCATGATTTGTACCTTACATTTAAAAATGACACTACCAATAATACTAAGTCCACAACTTCATTTTATGTTCCTACACAATACTTGTATTTCATTGTGCTATGCAGTATTAACATTTTGCTATGGTATGTACATGTATAGGACTATACACATACCACTATGTTTTTTCTAACATATTATACTGAATGTATATCCTGATACAATTAGAAAGGAAAATATTGCTCTTGTATTTGTATGTTTGATCATGAATATCTTTCTCATTGGTTTTGTAATGTTGAACATTTTAATGGGTATATGTTTGGCATGCTTGGGTCAGTGTGTTTGGGCATTAAAATGCAGGACAGATCTGCAAGATGCGGTTACTTTGAATGTGTGGTGTTCTCACCAGCTAGGACCATGATGTAGATATACTAGGCTTTTCAGATATGATCTGGGTCTTGAAATCTGAGATTGACAATGATAAGAAAGATAGTTACCTCAAGAAAGCAGGACAGCGAATCTATTAGGAGTCCATGGTTAATTTGAATATGTGATCTGTCCAGTGAATATTTTCATGTTCTGATCATCACATATTTCATGTGTATATTTTAGGAATATATATAAATAGCTAATTGAACTTGTATTATAGGTGAGGTATATTGCCATAAATAACTGGCATAGTATAATAATATTATATGTATAAATGTATGTTAAAGTTTTACAACACCATATTTAACACTTCTTTGTATTTTAAATATGGCCTTCAAATATTTAAGGTTTGTTGTAAGAAGTTTGGTTCAACAGTTAGAAAACCTGAACAAAAAGATATGGACATTTCAGTTTATGGCAGCAATTTATATGTTACAATTCTATAGTTTCTTGATAGTGTGAGGTTATTTATCAAAACAAAATGTTTTTGTAACATTCTCGACATTCCTAACCATGTATTTGACTATATCAATGGTAACAACGTTTATTATATTATTATTATTATATGTATTTATCTATATATATTATATTTCTTTTATTACAGACTGTATTCAACACTCAATTAGCCATTAATAAAGTTCTAAATATGTTTTAGAGGCTAGGTCACAAGACAACGCCACAAACCTGATTGATTTATAAATATACAATATTCTAGAGAAGTTTGTTTCCAAATTTGTTGTCAGCTTTTCAGGAAAATAGTGGATAATGTCATGTGATATATTCTAAGACAGAATTCTGTCTTTTCAATATAGTGAGTTGGCTGTCATGTTTATAATCATTTATGTTTTCAATAGTAATAAATTATTACATCACAGAATTTTGAGTTGACTTTGTCATGGATTTGCAGCCTCAGGTCCAAAATATGTTAGTGGTTATTAAATACCAACTTGTGAAACAAAATATAGTACTTTGCAATTGTAAGATTTCTGCATTTATAAGCATTTATGGCTTCAAGAATACATTATTACTTCACAGTACTTTGAGTTGATTTCGTCATTGAGGTCCAAAATAAACTCTGTTAATGGCTGTAAGGAAATAAATGGTGTTAATGGTAATAACAAACTACAATTACTTTTTTCAATTGCAAGATTTTTGATTGAAGAAAATAAAATACCCTATAAACACATGGTGTGTAGATCTACCTGAATTTGGTGTGTGTGTGTATGTGACCCAAGCTTGTAAACACAATATCTCATGAATGACAAGTTGGATTGATATCATATCAGTTCTATATGTTGGCCAAAATAAGTACATGATCCCTATTGTTTTTGGTGTGTGTATTATGAATATTAATGAGTGGGTGGGACTTAAAATGTCAATAACTTTGCAACTAAATGTCCGATTAACTGCATATTTGGCATGATGATGTCAGTTTAGAGTAGGCATATGCCTGTGTAATTAATAAATTGAATCCCATTAATAGTCTTGAATGGGCAAGGCTAGAATGTTATCACAGTTAAAAGCTTGTAAATATGGTATCTCAACAACAAGTTTGATTAATGTCACACTTGGTATATATGTTGGTCATAATGAGCACATCATCCGTAATGTTTTTGGTGTCAGTCTCATGAATACTAATGAGTGGGCAGGACTTAATGTAATATTCATATTTAGAGGGAGATTGGCACTCCTACTCTTTCCCCCCTCTCCCTTTTCAAATTTCCAATTTCAATGGAAACTTTATTTTTAACCAGAATGGTATCAAAAGAAAAAATCTTTTAACCCATGGAAACAACTTGGGCATCTATGGAAAGTAGTCAATTATATTTCAAACTTAAATACTTCTGAATATAAAAATACTTTTCTATTCAGAATGATAGCTAAATTGATATGTCAGTAACGTTGTTCCAACAGACAACAGTTTTTTTTATACCATCCATTTTCTATTTAGTTCCTTTGATATGTTGTCATGTATCTACAGCACAACATTTTTTGATGGTGTTTCAGAAAATATTTTTTTCTCCAATATTATTGAATACTGCTCTCATTATCACATGAGTTTGTGTCTAATGATTGAAGGCTGCCTTGAATTATCATTATTTTCAGTTTCCATCCATTCATTTGGATAGCCTGATTTTATTCCCTTTAAAAGTCGCTTAAGAAACTTTTGATACAATTTTTTTAACTTTAATTTTATATATTCATACATGTAGGAAAGTGGTATTTTGAACACTAAATAGTGTTGTTTTGTTGTTTATTCATACATTTTTTATTTCTTTGTTGTTGTTTTTTTTTTGGGGGGGGGGGGGTAACTGCTAAATAAAAACTTATTTTTGAAAACTGAAAGAAAACTAGTTCAGGATACAGAAGGTGCTATAATTTGAAGAATATATACCTATGTTTACCTGTTAAAGAAACTGAAATATTGACATGTAGTCTTATATCTTGGTCTACCAACCCAACTGCCATCTATTACATTCATTATCTGGATTATATATGCTATATAATCTATAATTGACCGTGTATAGAGTTCTGTCATTACATGATATTGAAATCCAGCTGATGTTGTTATTCTCAATTGAAGACAAGTCTGAGAGAAAACAAACAATTTACAGTAGTATGCCTGTACTTACTCTGCGTAAAATAAAAAAATATTATATCCGACCAATCTAGCTTCAGCATACTCTGCGAGAGGTTTTGGAGGCACAAAATAGCCCTCCCCCAACCCCCTCCCACTTGAAAAATACTTGCAATGTCTCCTGAAAACAAGTTTTCATTTCCAACTAGAAAGAGCAAATCTGAGAATCCTCTTCCCCACCCACCCTTCCTCTCTCCCAGTAATTATATAGGTGTATAGGTAAAATTCAAATGCAATTCTTTATATACCATTGCTCTACTGTTTTGATTAATTGATATTAAGGAACTACAGAATGACTACATTTCTAATTTGACACCTTGTGTGTGTCTAGGACACAGCATGCAATTAATGGTATTCTTCTATTGTACTTTCTCTGCATGTTTTGTTTAACATTTAAGTCAGGAGACCCATCCAAGTATAGTTATTTCACACTAATTCCTCTCATTTTTGTGTCAGTTGCCTCATTGGGTCTATCACCCCAAGAGCCTGACAACTAAATCCCATTATCTTCCATACTGCAATAGCATTGAGCAGATGTTGATATTATCAACAGTGGTAGAGAAACATGGGGTTTAGAGTTGTAATCCCTCCCCCCCACCTATTTTGACCATGGCGGAGCTTCATGCATTCAACTCTGCCCCTCACCCTTCCCAGGTGTTATGTAGGCCTTCCAATTTTGAAAAAATCTCTGCTACTGTTTCTCAAGTGGAAGTTTGGTTCTTCTGTACAATAAGGTATGGTACCAAAAATATTAGAGGGCAGCCTTCTACTTTTCAAAATGCAAGTCAGTGATGTTTTGCACAAATCAATGTTGCTCCATTTCATGATTTCATGATTTCATGATTTCATGATATTATGGAACACCAAATTTGTGATTAAATATAACATCCCATAGCAACAAATCATTTTAATTTTAATATTGGGATAACTTTGCAACTTGGATGAAACTCATAATTGGTAAATCATAAACTTGGATAAATCCCATAGTTGGTACATATGGGTCCCTTTTAGTTAATAAAAGAACAATTTTGATTTTAGTAAAGGTCAACAGTCATGTAAGGTCAACAGAGGTCAAACACTGAAAATATTTTAATCAGGCTAACTCAACAATGCCTACAATGTTTACTTGGTATGTTTGACTCCAATAGTGAGTAGAAAGGTGCAATACAATCTTCATAGAGAATAGAACTCAAAGGTCATTGAAGGTCAATAGAGGTACTACAAATAGTGGTCACAAAACAGCCGAGCAGTGCTATGTATACACAATTACAATTTTAATATCACTGTACAATTTGTTGGTAATTTAGCCATTTTAAAAAGCAAGGAATCACAAAACCTCATTTTGCTATCGGTTAGCTCTATAGGTCTCTTGGTGCCTATACAGACTAGTTCCAATAAGCCTTTTTCAATGAAGAAAGATACAGTTACAAGCATTAAATTAAAGGAATAATGTTGAGCTGACACTGAGATAGACACTGACAAGATTATGGGTTAAGGTAAACATGAGGGTATATGACAGATTTCCCATATGGCAAATTCCCCCACCCACCCCCTCCCCTTTCCACCAAAAAATGTTTAGGCTGCCCAGTGAGTTTAAGAGTGCTCATATTCTTAAAATTTGTTTGTTTGCCAGTCAAAACTTACCAAACATGAATTCTCTACAAAAACATTACTATTAAAAACTTCTTGTAGGAAACCATGGGAATATACATGTAATCAAGACATTTCAAACTATCATCAGGGAAAGCAAAGTTGGGGATAGGGGATGGTGGGGGAGGAGGGGGTGAGTCTACAGCCCCATAGGCGTACAGGGGTCAATATTTCTAGGGGGGCAAGGTCAATTTTTGCCCGAATATTGAATTTTGAACCAAGTTGCCCAAATTTGTATACTGCTGTA